>BJCN01192342.1:2203-13861 GCA_018326445.1 Flaveria brownii
CCCCCCCCCCCCCCCCTAATAACAAATTTTCGGTACAATATTGTAAATTTTTGGTCTGATACTGTAATTTTTTTAATATATTTAAAGTTCGCACTTCCTTAAATAGTTTACTTTTGCTCCTACCATCATATGTTGTGGTTCAAGTTTCGCCACTGAATATAAGAATTGCCTAAGATGTCACGACACGAGATTATGCTCGTAAAACACACCGTTTTCATAAAAACATGTTTCTGACTTCTTTGTCAAAAGATTGCTGTTATGTTCTTCTAGAAAAATACATATATATATAATAGTTTATAAATGATTTATCAGACAATATTTTCTAATCATTGACGTTTTACAAACATTATAGTCAAATAATATTTCTTTAAATCCAATCTCATTCAATAAAACCGGACCCGTATTTTAAATTTTTAGTAAATCAAAGCATTTGCTTGACATATTGGCAAGTTTATTCATGTAGGTAGGTCCCACTTTTTCATGTCTTGCCATGCCACGTGTCCACTATTGTTAAAGCACCAGGTGTCTTTTGTATCAACCATGTAAATAAAATGACAATAGTAAGATAGCAAAATATAAAAAGTAATACGTATATGCCTATATAGAAATTGAATAAATAGATAATATATTTCTCTATCAGGCATAGAAAGTGAATGGAAATTTGAATCACTCATTTCACTAATTATTTTTCAAAAACTCATTTCACTAATTTAAGGCGTAAAAGTAATTAGCTTTTTCAATTTAGCTTTGTTTCTTTTCAAATACTAAAATAAATAATATTTATTATAAAAGATTTTAAAACATTTCTCATAGAACAAGATTTAATTATCTTTAATTTGAATATAATATATGAACTTTGCTAAAAACAACAGTTTCTTTTAAGCTGTTAATTATAACAAGGGATATAAACTAGTTACAACAATACGTCTAAGCCGTCCAATTACAATGACGAGTCTAAACTAGTTATAATTGTGTGTTTAAATGATTACAAGAGTAGGTCTAATGCACAACAATGTGTCCAAATTGTCCACATCTAACGCATGAACAACTGCGCGATTACTGATGTAGACAAACTATTACAGCCATAATGTCCAAAATCCACATATTATTTAACGAACACAGATACTCTCACCCTAAAATATGAACACATACACTCTCACCCGAAAACACACATGCCATGTTCCTGACATTTCGTATACTTCATACATAAAATATCACTTGTACAATAACATCTTTATATATATAAATAGACACAAGGACATGCTTTAATATGATATAAATATAGGATTTATTTAATAAATAAATATGCAAAGTTTTCGGAGGAATAGTACCATTTGCTTTAGTGGCATAGATAGATAGAAAACAATGGAGAAATTTCAAAGGATTGGTTGAGTGTTGGCTTGGCCATGTGCAATAATATCACATGTATTCTGATATGATCTGTGCATAGTCTTGACAATTGGCTACAGAAGACAACACCATTGGGTCCAGAAAACTGAACCCATCTAATATGGCTTATGAACCATGGGTCCCAATTGAACCACTATAATAGACCTGCCATACTAACCTAACCCAAACCATGACCATGACCCAATCCAACCGAACCTAACCAACTGACCCATTTGTGTTTCTCGTCTAATCACATGTAAAGTTAGGACCAAAACGTTACCGTTGGACCAGGCTAGTCGTAACCCAACCCAAGAAAGAACGGGCCATGTGCCACAGTGGTGGTGTAAAACTTGAGTCACTAAATATGAATAATTAGAAACTGTTTTATTCTTTTGTATCACAATTAAAACAATATGTATGATAGTATATGTGTTTTTGTGATTTTCTACTTAAAATAGTTCTATAATGTACATGTACTATCAAGTCTCGTTCTAAATCCCAGGACATCCATCAAGCACTACAAATGCAATACGTGATTCTAACAGCTTTTTACTTAAAATTGGTTATGTATTGAACGCGCATCTTCATATACATCAAGGTTTGAACAAAACTAGTTTAGGAACGTGTCATACAATGAATATAGTTAACAGCGATTATCCAAACACTATATCACGCCAGAAACCCGAGTTTTAGGATATAGCTATGCTATAAAAAAACCGATTTTCAAATCAATGTCAACTACCACCATTCAACCAACCAGATAAACAAGTTGTGTCTAATTAGACAATTCACTAGTACTAAACTACCTTAAAATCAACATCTCCCAAACATAATTGGTTAACTCTATTTTCTAACGATTATAATTCAAACAAGTTTTGGAAATCAGTGATCTAATCCTCGTACTCAGTCTCTTCATCATCATCTTCATCATCATTAATATTTCTATAACCCCATCGATCTTCACCATTATCGCGATCTTCTTGAGTTTCTTCACTATCTTCTTCCTCATAAAGATCTCTACCCTCTGCCCACGGTTGCTTGTTCATTACACTAGCTAGATCATGATTAACTAACGGGGCGTTTCGCTTTATAACTTTAGCTGGTGGCTGTTTCAAATCCGGTTTTGGTTGGTTTCTTTTATGTGGTTTAAGGTTCACTCGTTTCACTGTATGTCCGTCATGATCACTAACTGTGTCCATTTCATTTTCATGGGTGTTTTTGGTATTTTCTTCTTGGAAATGGCCCGGATGCCCTCTTCTTAAATGAAGGTTTAGTTTGTATTCGTGGATGTATGCTTTCTCACATCCTTCATATGGGCAAGCATACGGGCGGTTGGATGAAGCACAAGGGTAAGACGTGGTCAAAGCTTTTGTTGACTTTTGAGGCGGTTTTACTACAGGTGGAATGTGAATATACTTGACGGGTGCTTCTACCATCGTGTTATCGTTGCTCTGCTGAATTTTTTGAACAGATTAAGTCATTAAGATCAAGGGTGCATACTCCATATCATGATTTTTTTATTATGAACAATACTGTATCAACTATGATTACAAAGTTTATTTATACAAATAGTAGTCTATTTTTTTGTATAAAAAGATATAAAAGATCTTATACATTAAATATATACATATATATATATATCAAAATTAATTAGGTTTTTAAGAATCTTTAAGGAAATTTGATCAATATGATAACCTTTAAAATTAACAGATTAATAAAAAGGGCTTTCGTTTGCAGCGTAATTATGGGATTCATTTTGAGAAGAAAAAGGTTTGACCCAATGTGAAATTCAAGCTTGTGCTTCAGAACAGATAAACTGAGAGAGCTTATTTTTATGTTTAGGAAAAAAATAATGCAGTTTGGCTTTCAAGGTCATACTGACAACAGTCTTGTTTCAAAATTTAACGTAATTTTAAGGGCTTTCAAGAAGCTTTAATAAGCTACAGGATGATAATAGATTTCAACATACATGAAACAAAGAGAATGGTGTTACTCTGTAACATATTGTTCTCAAATGCAAGTTTAATTAAGTAAAAATGTGATGCTTGTTATAGAGCATAGAAGAAGCACTGACCTTTTCATGGTGAGACATAATGTGATTTTTTAGCTTGTATTCATGAGCATATCTCTTTCCACATCCAGGGTACCGACAGATATGATAATTTTCTTGTGAATGAGTCTTCATGTGTGATCGTAAATTGAAATCCAGCGAGAATGCCTGCATTAATGTCATAAAGTAATATTAGAATATTAGCTTGGTTAATTTAAGCATTGACACAAGTTTGTTCTTGTTTACTTCTCATAATAAATGAAAATCCATGGTTTGTCTATACAATTATCTTCATATCTACACAAAATTAACATCTCAAGATAATGCCTTTAGACAGGTTTTCATTATTGGCTACCAATTCATTGAACATATTTTATAGGCAACCCAAGTATGTATCCAGTTTTTTTATACTAAATTTGGCAAAAAATGCCTTTAAGACAACAATGGCCTTAAAGTTTTTAAAAAGACATGAATACCATTGCATCGAGCCATCAATACGCGACAACTCAATGTAAAGAGAAGAAACTAGTGTGTTTTTGTCATTGTACAATACTGTACATTATTCCTACAGTGGGAGAGAATTAATCAATATCAATTCCTACATTCAAATGTTAACCATAGTAATACAAACTTAAAGATCTTGTAATATAAATGTTGCCAGGGAGTGTGAGTTATCACCTTACCACAACCTTCATGAGGACAAACAAAGTCTCTCTCACCCGTGTGAATAAGGAAATGCCTCTTTAACTTGGAGCTATCCAGAAATTTCTACAACAGAAGCAAATAAAATATTGATGGTACCAATTATCTATAACTAAAAAGCTATATAATTATATATAAAGGCTTCCACTTTAATTAGATGAAAGAGCTACCTTTCCACAATTCTCATAATGACACACATATTGTCTCTCTCCATGAACATGAGAATGCTTTCTTAGAGCCCCAACATCAATAAACGTTTTTCCACACCCTTCATAGCTACAAAGGAAAAGAACTTCGGTTGTTGGTTCAGGTTCGGGTGGTACAAGGTCGAGCTCTTTTGGCTTTTCTTTCATGGCATTCAGTTGAGCCTCTGTGGTTGTAAAAGATGAAAAATATAATCTTAAGCACAAGAAATCATACAAGAATAGATAGACATGCCAAAATAGATTTGAATATACTATTGGGATTTCTTATTTAACAACTTATCAGCTTCTTGAAAATAACATTTTTCACACAGAGAGAAAACTTGTACTTTTGACTTTTGAATCAACCAAGAATAGTCAATTTGAAATATTTCAATCTCAAACTGACAGAGGAAAAAAACTTGTTTCACCATACAATAAGCAGATAAGCATAAATACTTTTTCACTAAACTTAGAACTGCGCATCTGATTTTAGTAAACTTAATATGGGGATAGGTTGTTTAAATGAGCAATGTCAAACACCCCCTTGCTGAAGGGATTAGAGACATCAACAATGGTGTTAGAAGTTACTAGTGTCATTAAACTGATGGTTTTACTCGTATCCAGGGGGTTTTTGGATGTGCGTTTAGAAAGTGATCATGCAATGCTGTAATCTAGAGTAATTAGACGTGTGGAAATCAAATGTTGAATGTTTGGAGCTCTCATTAATCATGAAACTGTTAAATAAAATGACCAAGAAGGAAATCATTTCGTGAAATAATTGATGACAGTTTAAAAAATAAAATAACTCTCAAATTTGATATTTTTTTATATTACCTTAGTTGGGTTCCAGCTGGTGGTATAAGGCAGATTACATGACCATAAAACAATCCAAAACAAAATATGTTTATCTGAACATCAAAAACTGATTACTTTGACTTACAAATCACAATAATTAGATTATCAATTCCAAAATGCAAATCCAAACACCCCCTAAAACTTGTTTGTTATCTTGGCCACCAATGCCATGCGAATACATAAATCAGTCTGGCCCCATTGAGCTTAAAGTGATAATCTTTGTGACCATTACTCCATTGATTGAGACACGTCTTTGAACACACATTAAAAGAATATCAAAGTGAAAGTTTAACTTAAAGAGATAATTACTAAACTGTGACCCATTTCAAAACAGAGATAATTACCAACCTGTGACCCATTTCAAGGCAGAGCACTTGCCACCTTTTGTCACTAAATCATGTGGCACCCTGAGAATATAGTGATCAGGTTAGTAATGTTATCACCAAGGCTTTGAAACATTTAACAGAAGATACGTATGATGCGTGTAAACAGTAAACAACTGCAAATTATAGTACAAAATATTAGAGAAAAAACAACCCCCCCCCCCAATCAGTAATTACATTCAATAGGCAGATCTTTAAAGTGCATATGGTGAGGACTGAAGAGGGAGGGGGTTGTTGACGAAAAGTGCTTGTTCTTAAGAGATATGACCTCGGCATGGTGTGCAATGAATATACCCCAAGCATAACACCTTAGGTGAATTTCATACTGGTTGTAAACAAGAGAGATGTTAGTTTAGATAAGCTGTACCACCTTAACTTGAATGACATAAGGCCACAACCACGCCAAGTACCATAAAAAACTCCACAATTGAGTGTGTTTGGATGACGGTAATATAAGGATGGGCAACTTCATGAAAAGTAATAGTGTGTCCCAACTGCTTTTTTCCCAAGAACAAAGCCGTGAGCTAATGGGTAAAACGCATAATATCATGACTGTGGTAAGTGTGTTACGATATGGTATGAGAGCAACCCTTATGTCGTTTAGGATGGTAAAGCAAACCAATATGATAACTGTGGTAAGTGTGTCACAAAATGGTATGAGAGCAACCCTTGTGTCGTTCAGGATGGTAAAGCAAACCTTATGGAGGACGATAAGTCCCTGAAGGTGTTATAGCACCTTAGGTGAATCCCTTGTCGTGTATGCAACTATGAATGACATGTTTTGAGGCCACAAGCACAACAGATCCCATAAATCTCCACAATTAATCATGAAAGGGTAATATCATGATGGCAGGGCGTGTGACCTTAAGGAAGTTCGCGTGGTCATCAAGAACACAACAATGAGCACACTCTCCAAAACAAACAATATCATCACCATTGTAGGGGTGTTACACCCTAATACCACTAGATTACCTCATTCACTCAAATCAATAGAAACATCCTTTGATGACCTATCCCCTGGATCAAGCTCAACGTCTAGTTTCGGGTCCCGGGTAGCTTCGAAACATTGAGCCTAATCCAGCATTCATTTCTTACAATATCTGAAAAGTGAAAACTATACTATAACCCAATTCTACTGGATTAGGTAGTTGTAAGCATCAAATTACCTTTACAAAGAAATCACACATGAAATTCTCAATTCCAAAAATCCAAAAACTGTAATCACTACAAAATTCAAAATCCCTATAAAAGACTCACTACGCATGCATCTCTAATCTCAATGAATGAAGCTAATCAGCTATCTACATTTACTCTTTTGCTTTCCATCAAAACACATCAATTAGGTCTTGCGAATCACTCGAAATCGCACACACACATACATACATTATACATACATATAACTGAAGGTCTTCAGTCTTCACCATAAGCTTCTTATTATCACCTAATACTTACCATTGTTTGAACCACTTAACCGCAGGAGCTTTGGAGTTAACGAAGGTTCGACGTTCGTAGAGGTTAGGGAAGGAGTGATGCTCCATGAATGCAGGAGAGTGGTTTAATTGTGTAAGTGGGTGTTTGGAGTGCTTAATTTTATAAACTTTTAACTTTTTTACTTTTAAAAAATTAAAAAATTATTTTACAGTGTTTGATAATTTTATTATTACGAGGGAGTAAGTTACTAAATCATTTAATACTAACTTATTAAAAAGTTAATAAATTCTTTTTTAAAAACAATCTTAGACATGTCCTATGAAACTAAAATTAGGGTTTCATCGCATTTGCCATTGTTGAATGAAGGTGAGAAATCGGAAATTTGTTAATGATATGTGAGTGAAGGTGACAGCAGCAGGAGACTGTGACCGAAGAGGAGTAAGAACGTAATACAAAGTCAATGAATTGTTCATAAATTAAAAATTTTATAATACTACAATTAATAATTATTATATAAATAAACCAAACAAAAGTAACAACATAATTTAATTATCTATGCGCATCATAAGACTCTCATAATGTCTCTTAAAACAAAGCTTTCGATTAAATCTTTATAATCTATACTCTCTAATATATCCTGTTAATCCATTTTTTAGAACATTGTGATGGTGAGGTAGTTGGGGGTGCAGTCCCGGCTGAAAACAGATAGGTGTGCCCGATAAGATTACATCTATACTCTGAAATAGGATCCCCGTTAAAAAAAGGCCAGACTTTGACTACTTTAATTTTGAAAATTGTAAATTAGGTTAAAGTTTAGACTTTTAGTAACAGGTAAATTGTAACGAGCTAAACTAATTTAATAAAATTTAATGTTTAATAAGACTTAAATAATAAAAATGTTAATGGTTTTGTTAATAATCTGTAAGTTTTTTTATTAAAAGACAATAAATATACATCATATAACTTAATTTCTTTTTCATTCTAATAAAACAGATATATTTATCAACCTTTTATGGTATTAAACATTTTTTTTAATTTTAAACTGTCTATATTTATCAACCTTTTATGGTATTAAACATTTTTTTTAAATTTTAAACTGTCAAAACTATATGTATCATCATCAGGTAGAGAAAACCAGTTCTTTTTCAAGCCGATTCGTATCTAGGTTTCAACCGTCAACCGGTTCAGGTTGTTAACCGGTTTTTATCGGTTATTACTTGTTTTTTCATGATTTGAACAGTGATTTTATAACCGGGCTTTAAGTTTGAACACTTCAAAACAGGCCCTACATTATGCTACATGAAAACGTTGTGTTAAGCCCATTTCATTATGTTAAGCCCATTTCATTATTATAACACACATTTTTTTTCATTTCATTAAGCCCATTTCATTATGCTACATGAAAACGTTGTGTTAAGCCCATTTCATTATTATAACACACATTTTTTTTCATTTCAATTCATCAAGGTGGTGGTACGGACTACGGACTACTTGCAGTTGATCACCAATTCATCATCACTATCGTCAAATCCGATCGGTACGTCTTTCTCAATCGTTTATTCTATCGATTTCAACAATCGAATCATAGTCTAGTTGTCACATGCATACGAACAATCGATGTCAATTAACATTTCCCTGATATTTGAGTCTAATTCTTACATGAAGCAGTTATCCACAATCATAACAGTTTGTGCATTTCATCTGTACGATCGTTGAAAATTTGAGAACGTTTGGTTGCAGATCGTTTCTCTGTTGTAAACCCTAGCTAGCAAAAGAGGATGCTGACAGTGATTTACTGATGTTAAGACTTAAATTCGCACACGTGTGATTACGTGATTGTAATTGTATTGTCGTGTGAATATTTTAGGTTTTGTTTTGTATTTAAAGAAGATCACTGTCGTAGACGCTAGCTATTTGCTTAAGGTGTTGCTAGTTTTACTTAATTTCACACACATAAATGTCCGTATGTGATTTGTATGAGTATGATCTTACAGATTTGTGAGTTTAATTGTTGTTATACATCATGGATCTCGTCTATACTTTATCTAGGTTGAATAGATGCAATTTTAACTGTGATTGTTTGTTTTGTTTGCTGTGTTCTTTACTTCTTTAGTTCACACATGTAATTCTGTGAAATTTATGTGATCTTGCTGAATTTTTTTCAAACCGCTGATTGTTTAGTCTGGCTAGCTTTTCTTGATTGAATAAATTTTGTTTTATCCTACAAATGCGCGATTGCATATGAATATATGATTTTTGTCTGGTGAAATTATAATTTTGGTAAACGACTAAACACTAATTAGGCTAGAAAGGATACGAGGATGGCACTACCAGAAGAAGAAATAAGGCGATTATATAGGATCAGGAGAACTGTTATGCAGATGCTGAGAGACAGAGGCTATTTGGTTGGAGAGTTTGAGATCAATATGGATATGGATGATTTGTTGAGGAAATATGGTGAGAACATGAAAAGAGAAGATCTCATTATCAGCAAGGCCAAGGCTAGTGATAGCTCTGATCAGGTGGAAAACTTCCTTTATTTTTCCAACAATTCATCTCGTCACTTGAATTTGATTATTTCATGTAGAAAAAAATAAAATAAAAAAACTTATTGTTCCTTTTCATGATCAGGAATGCAATTTCTTATTGTGCCTTTCAAATTGATTATCATGGCAATATTAATTCAGTTTTAAATGAAGTACACTTCAGCTCTAACTCCTAATCTCAGTTTTTAGCTGTGAAGGAACACACCATAATTAGTATATAAATCTTGTTAACTACTTTGCTAGATTTTTGTCAATTAACTTAATACTTGAAATTATAATATTGGTTCAAGCAAGGATTTGTTGCTAAAATGCTGGCTAGCCTGTGCATTCCCAAGCATATTACCCTTGTTTTACAAGCAAAATTTCTCATATTTTACATCCAACCGTTTTTTAAATATACAAATTCTTTTATGCTTGTTATACATGCATGAGCTTAGGGAACCTGAAGAAAAAACCTCAGGGCCTTGTGCTTCACGCACGTCTGAGTCAAAATTGGTAAACAGTTGGGGTTTGTAGGAGGTTGATATATAAAAAAAAACTAATGGATGAAGAGATTATGAACGGTTTACATGATAATAGGATGATATGTAAAAGAGACGAGTGATATGCAGCTTTTGGCTGCAATAAGGCTTTTAGTTGTACATAGAGCAATGCCTCACCTACATATGAAGCTCTGGCCTCACGCCTTGGCCTTTGGGATCTAAACGTCTTGGAGCACCTTGTGGTTTTTAAAACCAAGTTTTCATCTTAATTGAATGGAGTGCTGAGCTTCACTACGATGAAGCATCTCTATGCACACACTATTAATGCTGAGGCAATTGATTCCTGTTTTTGTGCTTCTCTTATTCGACTCATTTTCTGTTGTTTTATAAATCAGATATATGTCTTCTTCCCTGAGGAACCAAAGGTTGGTGTTAAAACCTTGAAGACTTACACTGAACGCATGAAATCAGAAAATGTTTTCCGATCTGTTTTGGTCGTTCGAGAAAACCTGACACCTTTTGCGCGAACCTGCATGAGTGAGATTGCTACAAAGTTCCATTTGGAAGTTTTTCAGGTAACCACTGTTTTCACTGTAGGATGTTGTATACCGTTCTCTACTGGTGTTTAAGAAGATGAACCAATAACGGAGTGTTTTGATTCGCTTATTCTAAACAGCTTTAGCTTATGCTTATAAGCAGAATCAGATAATCAGGTTACTGAAAGCAGGTTATTTCACCCTAAGTGTAAACTTATAATTTTGAACTGACCGAGAAGAGTAGGTTTGAAGTATGCAATCTCACATTACTTAAGAAACTACTTATTTCACCCTTAAGTGCTTGTCTGCTTTTAGAACACATCAAGCAAATAAGCTGTTTTAATTCAGCAACCCAAACACCCCATAAGATGGTAATTATTTTTAAACATATCTACTAAAGTTTCATCAACTTTGCATCTCTTTTGAATTCTGCTGCATCTTTTTTTTGTGGATTCCATGCTTCTTTATTTTCATATCAACTTAATGGGACCCACCCTGTGGGTCAATTAACATTTAAAAATTACCATATTAATCCAGATAAAGGTTCTAATACAAACCTGACATTGTGTTTTTTTGTTTTATATGGGCCCTTAAATTTAGTTATTCCCTGGGCCCTGATATGATGTTTGCTGTAGGGCTTCTCCATATGGACTGTTACTAAAAATGGGCCTCTCATCATTTCAATCTTCTTTATAACCCTTTTTTATGTACCAAGGCTTTTGGCCTGATAATTGATTTTATGCAAAGCTCCTAACATAGATAGCATGTTACATGTATGTCAATTACATAAACCTGTACATGATAACAAAAGCATGCCAAAAGCATGATCCAACAAATTTTAAATATGGGAACTAATGAAAACTATTAAACTCAATTACCACTGGCACACTCATTCATATTAGCACAAATGGCAAAAATTTAACAGGTTTGTGTATATTTTGACGATTTCAAGGACTTTAATAATCAAAATCCAGTTGAGAGGCTTCTCTGTCGAAAAAAAAAGACTAAAAGTTAGTTGGCTTATGTAATTATGTTTCTCTCCTTAAAGATCATATCGTTTCGTAATTTATTATTTCTTTTCAAATGTGATGATTACTTT
>BJCN01192347.1:0-12438 GCA_018326445.1 Flaveria brownii
AATGATTGTGGGTGCGTATTAAATTTGATTAAAATTTTGATTTAGTGGGTGATTGTGGGTGTGCTTTTGATCGATAATGGGGTGGTCGGGTTGGGTGGGTTAGGCACTATGATTTCTTAATTAAACGATGGTGTGAGTTCGAGTCACCCACATGAAATTGTCGGGATAATTTGATTTGATTAAAACCGTGTATATTGGGTGTTTGTGTGTCGCCGGAGCTCGCCGGAATTTTTGGCCGGAGAGGAGTCGACGGGAATGGGCGGGTGGTTTGGGTTTTTAAAAGAATTTACACAATGCCCCCCTGTAGTTTGGATCTTTATCAATTTGATATAAAACCTTTTTAAAATAAGTTTCAGAATTTACAAAACCAACCCTGGACTTATTAATTTTAGTTTAATAATTTTTATAAATTATTTTTATTAATAATATCATTATTATTATCATTATTAACATTATTATTATTAACAGTAGTATTATTATTATTTTTTTTTTCATTATTATTATTATTAATATTTATTATTATTGTCCTTATTAATATTTATTTTTATTTTCTTTATTTTTATTAAATAATAAATAAAAGTGTATATATATATATATATATATATATAAATAAATGGTAAATTTTCATAAATATTATAAATAATAAAAAAAAAAATTTCGGGATGTCACATGTAATATATCAATTTTCAAAAAAGATTAAAAATACTAAAAAACTAAGAAAAACTAGAGTGATACTATATTAAACGGGAAAAACAAAGAAAAAACAGATAAAAATAAGAAAAAGAGAAAATCGCGTAAATGATTCATGTGTTTTGACCAGATTGCATGATTTGGTCCCCAGACTTAGAAAATTACAAAGTTAGTCTAAACTTTTATACAATCATTACAATTTTGGTCCCTAGATTTTACAAAAGTGTAAAGTTAATCCAAACTTTTATGTGAGCATGACACTTTTGGTCCTTAAAATTAAAATTTAAAAGTTAGTTCAATTTTTGTAAAACGCATAAAAAAATAAATGAATTTAATCTCAGGAATCAAACATACAATGATTACATAAAATTTGAATTATCTTTATAATTTTTATTGTTTGGGTATCAAACATGTAATTTAGTTAAATCATAACAACTATTTATGTAATTTTCTCTAAGAAAAATTAATGTATGATACGCTAAAAAAATATAATAAGAAAAGGAAACGGTTCGGTCACCTTAACATTGATTCCATATTAATTCAAAATTGGAGGGTATATATTGTAATATTCGGAGTCCTTATCCAACACTTGTTCCGAACATCTAAGGGACTTGTGGCCGATAACCAACGCTCATTTCCACACACGAACATGAACTCACTGCACTGATCTCCACCATCTCCTTCAATCCCATGACTAGCATCAGCATTCGCATGGCGACTCTCACCATTAACACCACAAGAATCAAACACATCAAAATCCCATTTCACCCATCAAACCCCATCAAAATCACACACCCCCTCTTCACAAAATCACCTACAAACCACCATAAACCACTCACGCTCCCACCCAATTCAGTATCCGAAAGCTCCGTTTCACTGCCTGTAGAACCCGTTGATGATGATAATGAACAAGATGATGATGATGACCCGACTGCAGAATTGAGTTATCTTGACCCGGAAACCGACCCGGAGAGCATTACAGAGTGGGAGTTGGATTTTTGCTCTAGACCTATTCTTGATATTAGAGGGAAGAAGATTTGGGAGCTTGTAGCTTGTGATAGTTCGTTGTCTCTTCAGTATACCAAGTATTTTCCTAATAATGTTATTAATAGTGTCACTTTGAAGGATGCAATTGTGTCAATTTGTGATGAATTGGAGGTGCCTATACCTGATAAGATCAGATTCTTTAGGTGATTATTTGATTGTGATTGGTTGATTGTTTGATTGTGTTCTTGTTAACAGTTGATTCAGATGGGTTTTTTGATAATGGTTGTAGGTCACAAATGCAGACGATTATTACTAGAGCGTGCAAAGAGCTTGGTATAAAGCCTATTCCTAGCAAACGGGTGCGTGTCGTGTTGTTTATAATCTACTCAAATAAGTACTTGGTGTAATTATATGCCTACTGCATTGTGTAAGAGACAATCTTGATGCTAGATGTTTATGAGTTTAAGCGTATGATTGATTGTTTTGATCATGCTTATACTAAACTTGCATTAGAAAGTGCATTTATGTTTGGAATTATGCGGTTTCAGTGTCTGTCTCTCCTTCTTTGGCTGGAAGAACGCTATGAAACGGTGTATAAACGACATCCTGGTTTCCAGAAAGGATCTAAGCCTCTTCTTGCACTTGATAACCCTTTTCCGATGGATCTTCCTGATACACTGTATGGCGAAAAGTGGGCTTTTGTCCAGTTGCCTTTTTCAGGTAAGTTCTTTATCGTGTTCGAGGAAGATTGACCATATGCTATTATAACTTGATGTAGAATTACTGTTTTTACGGATGAGAGTACCATGTTGAAAGATTTAAAGGGACTTATGTGTTATGTTATTGTTTATTTAGATGTTAAGAAGGAGCTAGTGACGCTAGAGGAATCATTTGCCTTTGGTGCGTCTTTGGATTTGGATTTATTGGGGATAGAAATTGATGACAGTACGTTGATTCCTGGACTTGCTGTTGCATCTTCACGCGCAAAGCCGTTGGCAGGTTCGTACATAAATCGAGATGGGAAAATGGGTCAGTAGGGTAAGGGGTCAAAACAGGTTGGGCTGGCCTGCAAATTGTTTTTGTTCTATTTTCAAAGTTTTTAATTAAATAATTAATGTGATATATATGGTTACAAAACTAGATTATTTCAGTAAAAAACTAGAATGTTGAATTAAGCGACTTAGAATATTGTATGGATTTAAATACGTTGTACCGGACTTCCAACTTGTTTTAAGTGTTTAGTATTTTCTATATAGATGCTTTTTAATTAAAATGCTTAAGATAAGCATAACCCAAATTTACCCATCTAAACTTTCTACTGCTTCCATAACAAAAAAGTCTGTTAATTTGACTTTGTTGGTCAACTGCTCTACTTTTGACCTCAAATGTATGAGTGTCCAACTTGTATAAGCTTTGACATATAGTAAACACTAACGATGGCAATTTCATCCAATTTACTACCATGGTGGTTTATCTCAAACTAATCAAATCAAAGTAGTTAACTAAAACAGGAACAGGTTGAAAGTCGGTGAAATTATTATTAGTGCCTAAGTCATGTTATTCAAAGCTTTTGATCATCATTTTAACAATCTTTCTTTTATAATCATAATTAACTAATCTTTCTTTTATAATCATAATTAACTCGTTATTTTATATACACATTTTCCTTAAAAAGTACAATCGTCCGGGTGAAACCAACCCAGCTCATTTCTATCTATTATCAATATGACCCATTTTGACCCACCCTCTCATCTTGCAACCACTAGGAGTCTAGGAAACACATGATCTGACTTTATTGTTATACATTAGTCTAAAACAATGTCCTTGCAGCTTGGATGAACGGTTTAGAAGTGTGTTCAGTTGAAGCCGACCTAGCCCGTGCTAATTTGGTTCTATCTGTTGGGATTTCAACCCGTTATGTTTACGCCTCGTATAAGAAATCACCGGTAACTACAAGTGAGGCTGAAGCTTGGGAAGCAGCAAAGAAAAACTGTGGAGGTTTACATTTTCTTGCAATACAAGATAGTTTGGATTCTGATGATTGTGTAGGGTTTTGGTTGTTATTGGACCTGCCACCGTCACCTGTGTAAGGGAGATCAAAATGCTAGTACATAATGTGCTCGTTTATTGATTTTACGATGAGAGCTCGTTTTTACGATTCGAGCCATCTACTTGTATTGTCACGTACCATGAAGAGCAGTGGTTCGGCCTCTGAAAGGGTCAGATTTGAATCTGATTACTGCTTGTGATTGATTAGTTGTAATATCATATATATGAGTATAATTCCTCCTCCAACTAACCAAATTTGTTTGATAAAAATATGTTACATTAAATTGCAACTTATTCAACAAACCAAATTTGATTAATAAAAGCATGTCACAATATATTGCAACTGATCCAACAACCATATTAGCAGAGTTTAGGGATGTTTATGTTCCGATTCTATAATTTTTGAAGAAAAAGTGAAACAAACTACGTGCATAGACTACTGCATATTGTGAAAAAGCTACGTGTCTAGACTACTGAATATGTGTCTATGCAACAAATGACAAACCATATTTTGGTAGGTTGGCTAGTGTCTAGTTTTGTCAGTTTGGTTTGAACACTATTTATTTTTTTTAAGTTCATTATATATAACCATTATGTGTCTAGAACTATGGACAAATGAAATCGGTCTGGTTGGATGGGTAGGTCGTGATAGTTGGATTTTTCAGTTTGTTTTGAACCAAAATTTTAAAATTCATTAGCCTCTATTGTCAATTTTAAAATGAAATAAGGTCTATAAATGTAAACTATTATATAACAATCATAAGATGACTTAGTGGTAAGACGTTTGAAAGGTCTCTTAAAAATATAAGTTCAAACATTTTTCAGGTAAACATTTTAAATGATCAAACGCTGTTGAAAAAATAAAAACTATTATATGTAATAATGGAAAGGTAAAAGAAGGACAAGATTTTCATTTTCTTACAAGAAACATTCGTTATCCCACTCTAGTGTCGATGTTTCACTCTGATTATACTTCAAAGATCACCAACATAAATATTTTACCAACTTAAGGACCTATCCTGTAACTCAGAAAATTCCAAGGGACTATTGTTGGAACTCACTTCTGAAAACCCTAAAAAGAATCCCCAAAACGCTTAAACCCTCACTCTCTCTTCTATCATCCACACAAGTTGCAGAAATTATCACAGTGAAATCGAAGCTAGAAGACAAAGAAAATGGATTGAGAGGTACACGCAAATGGTTGAAAGTTATGCAGAAGTTTTTACGCCTAAACCCTTACGCAGGAGGTCCCATCTTCTGCTCTTCATCTCACCTTTTAACCTCTTCACTCCCCCTTATCCCTTCAGGGTTTAATCGACACAACAACAATTCAACTTCACTCACCCCATCAATGCCGTCCGCCGCCACCGCCGTCGGTATGGCCGCTGCCGTAGGCTGCAGAAACCCTTTCAATAGCAGCAACACATGTTCGAATTCTCCTCGTTTCGGGTTCAGTTCTAGCTACCGTTGTCGTAATTGCCGGTGTTCTATTGAGAGTGCTAATAGTGTTCCGTCTAGGGCTTGGGCTGTGTTCAAGGAGAATCGAAGTGGGGCTCGTGTTGCTTGGTGTCATACGGCTTTTTCTGAAAAGGGGGTTTCGGTGTCGGCGATGAATTCTGAAGGTAATAGTGAGAATGGTGGTGTGGCTGATGAGAAGCCAATGAAGTTTAATAGGAGACATAGGGGTTCTTTGGGGGGTGGTGGTGGTAATGCTCCGCCGTTGCTCCCCGGAAACCCTGATTTGCTGACGATTCCTGGTGTGGGTCCTAGGAATTTGAGGAAGTTGGTGGAGAATGGCATTGGAGGTGTTGCTGAGCTCAAGAAAATCTACAAGGACAAGGTATTTTTAAGTAATGTGAAATGTGGATGTATAGTTTCTTGTGTCTCATAATTTGTTTGACAAAAAGTTGCTGACTGTTAATGGGATATTTGACTGTGTTTAAGTTGAGTAAACTGCTGAATTTTGAAGGCAAATATACTATTTTAATGATTTAATATATAAATGACTGTGGAAATAAAGGTATATAAGTAAATCTATAGTTGTCTTGTATTTTAAAATCGTGTTAAGTATATGGGAGATGACTTGTGTGTTCTTATATATCTTTATTTCTATTTGGCAAGCATATGTCTCACGTTGGTAATGGTGGTTATCTTTTAACTCGTATTGTTGCAGATATTAAGTTGTGGGTCAATGATCGATGTTATTAATTGATGCTTTTAGTTTTTCATTACAATAAGTGTGTGTTTTTTGTCATACTTTACAGTTTTTTGGGAAGTCGAATCAAAAGATGGTGGAGTTTTTACGGAACTCTGTTGGCATTATACATAGAAACCATGCTGAAAGTATAACCACATTTATTAAAGAGAGTGTGGATGAAGAGCTAAAGGATGATGGTGTGAGCCCTGTGCAACAAAAGAAACGACTTACTTTCTGTGTAGAAGGAAATATAAGTGTTGGAAAGACAACATTCTTGCAGAGAATTGCTAATGAAACTCTTGAGCTTCAGGATCTTGTTGAGATTGTTCCTGAACCCATTGACAAGTGGCAAGATGTTGGGCCTGATCATTTTAACATCTTAGATGCTTTTTATGCTGAGCCACAAAGGTATGCCTACACATTCCAGAACTATGTATTTGTTACAAGAGTTATGCAGGAGAAGGAGTCATCAAGTGGAATTAAGCCCCTCAGATTAATGGAACGAAGTGTTTTCAGTGATAGGATGGTATGTTTTATGTCTTACCTCATAAGTAACTGGAATTGTATATTTCTAGCTGCGTGTTGTATTGCAATTTTTTCTCCATTCTATATGAAAATGCTTGTTGTTATCAAGTCATAGACCACTATGAGTGGCAAGAAGCAAATAGCAGTTTTTTTATTTGGTCATGGGACTTGAAAAATGTAAATTAAAGCCACATATATTTTGAAAATTATTGTAAAAACATTTAACTTTCAAGCCCCCAACATTTTTCTGGTATTGGGTTAAATTTACCCAAAATAATCAGTTTGGAAAGTATTTTCAAAGCCCAATGACCCGATTAGATGTGAGTGAAAGTATGTTGCTATTTGTTCCCCCTGAAGCTGGTATCTTTTATTAAATATGTTTTTGTTAGTGAATATAACTGGTAAGTAGTCCATAGGAGTGGTGCTAATTGATTTACTTGTGAACATTAAATTGGTCAAAGTTTCCAAAGTGTAGTTATTTTTATATCATGTAGAACCCTGAAATTTTTTATTTTAATAGTGTAATTATATCTGGTATGGTTGTTACTTGTTAGTTATAAAAGGATAAACAAACTCAGACAAACTTTTTCTGATCAACCTACCCTGACCCATAACCCAACCCACCATGGCCAGCCCATATTGCCATATTTAGTTCTTATGTTTTTAGTATGACAGCAAAAGGAGAATCTTATACAACAACAGGAAAAATGTTTTGGGATTATTGTGAAATCTTATCTACATCTATATGGCTCTTTATTAAAACTTAAAACTGTAATTAAGCCAGTGAAATCCTTGAATTATATATATTTTCTTTCTCTTTGGTTAAAGGTTTTTGTGAGAGCTGTACATGAAGCTAACTGGATGAACGAGATGGAAATTAGCATATATGACTCATGGTTTGACCCGGTTGTTTCTTCTCTTCCTGGCCTTATTCCAGATGCGTTTATCTATCTAAGGGCCAGCCCAGATACTTGCCACAAACGAATGATGCTTAGAAAGAGAGCAGAGGAAGGCGGGGTCAGCCTAGAATATCTTCGTGATCTACATGAAAAACATGAAAGTTGGCTTTTTCCATTTGAGAGTGGAAATCATGGAACTTTGTCTGTTAGGAATCCTCCTGTTCACTTGGATAGTTCTTTGCATCCTGATATAAAATCCCGTGTATTTTATTTGGAGGGAAATCATATGCATTCCAGCATTCAAAAGGTACTTTTAAATGTTCAATATGGTAATTTTTTTTGGGTTTTACAGTTGCTTATTGACTCTATTTCCTACAAACAGGTGCCTGCATTGGTTCTTGACTGTGAGCCTAACATTGATTTTAGCAAGGATATTGAAGCTAAACAACAGTATGTTTTCTTTCATTTCCCATGCTTGCGATCTCCAGTTTTTGATTCTTGTTGTTTCTTTCTTGTTGCTTGATTTTCTAGCTCAATTAACTTTAACATCTCGGATCCGCTCACTATAACTGATTGTTGTTAAGAACATTGCCTTTATTTTTTAGTAATGTTTTATTATATGTACTAAACTAGAGGAGGCAGTTTCAACACATTTGCTTTTGAATGGGTCTATATGGGTTGTCTTTTATCTTAAATGGGTCATATAAAGCAATTTAGCCAACGTAATTTAATGTCTATATACAATGCATAAACGTTACAACCACTTTAAATTAATACTTGCTACATTACTAAACACTTTAAATAAATAATTTTCTGTGGTCCTAACTTGGGACAGCCTGTTTAAAAGAATATTAACTTTAATGATAAATAAGGTAATATATTTTGGAGAGAGCATCCATCATCCCATTAGTATTATAAATTAATGATATGTTATGTTCTTTGGCATGTTATCTAACTTTCAAAATGAGTTTTGTTTTTCATCAAACCACAACTGTGAATCTTTGGGTACATGTGGGTTTCTCCTTTTTACTTGCATTATGATTTACATATTCTGTTAGTCATTATTGAGAAGTCAATATAGGTGTGGTTTAAAAAAAATCATTTTGATGTTTATATGGTGTTTATTTTGCTATTATACATTGAATTGCATTTAGTTCTTGTATAATGAACCTGTAATTGTAAGCAATTGTACCCACTTTAAATAAAAATAATCAGGGGTTTTATAGGGTATATGAAATTTAACTCGTGTCTGGGATGCACCTGCAACTAAAAATGGTAGATTAAACCTCAAAAGAGGAATTACAAATCGTTGCATCTCCTTTTAGTATTAACGTCTTCTGTTTCGGAGTTCTTAGTTTGATATATGGACTTTTTTTATATCCATGTGAAGGTATGCTCGACAAGTTGCAGAGTTTTTTGAGTATGTGAAGAAAGTAAAAGAAGTTCCTACTGCTAAAGGTAATGAAGAGAGCAGCAGCAGGAGTAGCCAATCACAGGTACTGCTGCCACATGGAGGATTATGGGTTCCACCACAGGGGGGAAATCTCTCAGATTCTCTCAAGTCACTGGATTTCAGACAGGCCATGTCATTCACGCCTGGATTGGGCCCTGGTTAGGGGTTATCAAAGTCTGTATTTTGCTTGTAAAAAGAAATTTCAATCTCCCTATCACAGCTTCTGTTTGATTGTAGGACTGAACTGAATGTAGGATGATTGTAGGTTTTGTTCAAATTGTAATGAAGGCTTTGTAAGTTTGTTATGTCAATCTTGTTGCAATTGTTGGAACCTGTGTGTGGGATTGAGTCGGTACTCTGTGTACCAATGGGCCAAAAGCCTCTGTTTGTAGTCCATTTCGATTCTTAGTCAGGTCTGGTCTTTGCTAGCATTTCAGAAACAGGTTGATTCAACCGATTGAGATCTGAACCATTTAGGTTGCTTGTTCAGCCAGTTATAACAAATTTGGTAAAACTGGTTTCGAACGGGGTGATGCTACTTTTAAAAGGTAAAGTGAGATGATAATAGAGTTAGATGCCTAGAAGAAGTGAAGAATGGAAGACTCCCAAGGTGGTTATGGAGTGTGCAGGAAGGAGAAGCTAAGGTAGCAATTGTTTGAACCAGACGTTGGGTTCAATGCATTCTCTAGTCTCTACTCACGGGTGAACTGACAAAATGAGCATTTAACTAACCATTTAACCAAAATAAACATCAAGTATTCAGCCAACTTTATCTACTTTCAACCACTAGCAAGACGTCAATTATTCATTGTAAGCTAAGTTGGTTATTCCTTGATCAATCCAATCATTGACTTGGTTCTATGTGAAATCTAAAAATAGATACGTGTACCTACTAAATGTGGCTCAAGTCTTGTTACTTCTTAGCCGGCCCAAACATTGACTTGGTTTCATGTGAAATTAAAACAGAGCTAACATACTTTTGGTTGTCCAGATTATACATTGTAAAATTTATGTGATCAAATGTTCATTTTGATGATTTTTCCATCATAGATGACTTGTGCTTGATGCATTGTAAGTTGTATACTAAAAAAATGATATTTTGACTGTCTAAAAATAACAAGCTGTCAGCTGTACTAGCTCTGTTTGATGCATTGTATGGAGATTACAAAAAATATGTAGCCTACTTTGGTATTAATAGTATGCCAAAAGGTTTTTACACATGGAATGCCACCTCATTTCATTAACTACAAAAATCCTCAAAGAATATTCACGGGTACCCAGTGGTGAATTTATGCATAAGAAAGTAAGAATACTAATTTGGGAGAAACTGAAAAAATTTGTACAACATCTTTCAAGACAGAAAACATCTATGGTAAACGTGACGACTTCCTCTCATTATTAAAAAAATAACAAACTTGTAATCTAACATACCTCCTTGACTCCTGACTTGTTAGTAGATGCGATAATTCCTGACATGACCTGGAACACGCTCCGACACGATCAAAAAAAATTCAGGTTTTAGATTAGCTGACATGATCCTTTTAAAAAACACGTCTATTAGAACAAGATCCATTTGACAATAGGTTAACTCAAACACAATGTAAACTTGTTAAGGGCTTTAACGAAAATTAATTGTTTAGACTTTAGAGATGAAAAATGTTAATATCTAAAGTTAAATATTTTGATTTTAATCTTTCTATATTTCTATCGACTACTAAAATTATATTAAATTTTTCTTTTTCAATCAATTCTTTACTTCTAACAAATTTATTTTACATTTTTGTTCTAACCGCTCATTTCGCTAATCCTATAAGATTTTGGATTATATTGTAACCAAACCAACAGAATTTTTAAACTCACTATCTGTATTTAAAATAAAAAATTTTGGATATCCAAATTTTTAAAAAAATCAAGTTTAAGATGTCTGGTTTGTTTTCCGAAATTTTTAATACACCACTAATAATAAGTTTAAATTTTATTGTCAGCTCAACAATCACGTGAACTATAAACATAAACTTTATTAACTCTTTCAAAATACAAAAATAAATAAATAAATAAATAAATAAATATGAAAACATAAAAGATAATCACAACCTATAATTGCTTTTTTTAATTTGTAAAAATATTATTTATATAACACTAAAATAACCAGATTAAAATAAAAAAAGTTAACCAAATAGTTTCACGAGGGGCCTATTGAATTAAGAGGTTGTTTAGTAGCATCTGAATCAGGCTTTTAATGATTCAGATTTCTGAATAATTTAATATTTAATTATTCAAACAATTTGTTTGGTATGTAAATATTTGAATGATTCAGATATTTATGTCAAAATGGTTAGGGGACAAGGACAGGTGGAAAACATAAACCTAGAAGCCAACCCCAAAGGGCCCCGCATACTAGTATATCCGCTGACCATTTCATCTCATCGCCACATTCATCAAATAATAATATTATTTTCTTCTTCTCATCGGATAATCATTCAACCTCATCATCACTCTCCTATTCTCATCCATCCTAAACCACCCCCAATTCAATTCAACTCGATTTCAATACCATCAACTCTTTTTCTACCGTAATTAGACTCCTATTTTGACTCAAATAGCATACACTTATCACCACTCCGACTATATCGCATCTCACCACACCCCAAAAGCCCTAAATTATATCATGTTTCACTAATCTAATCAGATGATGGAAGCTGATGTTTCTATCCCAATTTGAACCCTAGTTTTCCACAGCCAATTATTGGGTCTCTTTGATTTTGTGGATTTGGAAACGATGTCGAATCATTGGATCTTCTGCTGCTTTCTCTGCTTGATGGCTTCGAGGGTCATTGCTAATGTTGTTTTGATGGGGAATAATGTTACTTTATCTTATGAGGATATCGAAGCTAATTTTGGTGAGTTTTTCTTGGTTTTTTGCTCATGCCCACTGTTTCTTTTTTTGTTCTGTTGTATATGGTTGAAAGAAAGTCGCTTAATTTGAAGCTCAAGCTGATTGAAAGTCGCTTAAAATAGTAAAGTTTGAATCTTTAAAGTGTTTACACACGATTTCTATATTATTTAGGGTGTTTGGAAGGATGATTCTGAGTTTATGGTTATTTAGGATCTAAATAGTCAATTGAAAGATCTTGAATGTTGTGATGGCAAGAAAACTGGTTCTTAAGATGAATGTAAAATGTAACTGTTTTTCTCTAACTTTGAGCATTGGGACATCTGGTGATTTGATTGTGGGTCTACACCCTTAATCAAGAATGAGAATGGTAGATTGATGTATATTCTTTTCGATGGTTTTGTGATCTGATTTGTTGACATGTTTTTGCAGCTCCACCTGTGAAAGGGTCTGGGGAATGTGGAACATTGTTCATTGCAGAGCCATTGGATGCATGTGCCCCGTTGACTAATAAGTTAATTGAAGAAAGCACAAGCCAACCCTTTGTGTTAATAGTTAGGGGCGTATGTAGCTTTGAGGATAAAGTTCGAAGAGCACAAGCTGCAGGATTCAAGGCAGCAATTGTCTATAACAATGACGATACTGGTCTGCTGGCAAGTATGATCCTTTCTTTATTTGCTTTTATATTATTATCACATATATTGTGTTAACTGTTAACCTTTATAAATTATAATTTACCGATGGA
>BJCN01192357.1:0-11368 GCA_018326445.1 Flaveria brownii
GAATTCTTCCGAAGAGAAACTTACCCTCAGAAGAGATCTTTATCTATCTTCCGATGGCAAATTCCTCTACACAAGTATTCTCTTTCAAAGAGTTTTTAGCCTAGGAAGAAAATTTGATCATAGATCAAATCCACTTCTGAACCTTACTAACTTCGTTTCTTAAAAGAACAACTTACTCTGAGAAGCAAACTTGTCTTTGAGACATGGTTTGCCTTCGAAAGTAAAAATGGTTTTGGAAGGAAATACTAAGAGACATAAGTGTTTTCTGTAGGAAGCAATTTTACCCTCGGAAGAAAACTTTTACTGTGTAATGGAAATCTTTGGGTCGTACTCTCCGCCCTTGTCAAATCGAAACCTAAACTCTCATTTCACCTTATTGGTTTGGCTTTTTACCCCCAATTTAAAAACTTTTGACTCTCTTTCTTTACTTTCTTTACCACTGTAAAAGCCCCAAAATTTCCATCATCTTCCCTATTCACTCTTAGTTCATTGAATCAAACTGTACTTTCAAAATAATGGCCTTGAATTCCTAACTCAACCCGGTCGCCATCCTCGATTCTTCAACGGATGTCGATTTTTCCCTTATTATCGAATTTCTATCACAATCAACATACTTCACTGTTGTTAATATGGTTGAATTCTAGGCTAATGGTCGAAGCGAAACCATTAATGATGAAAGGGTCATTAGATCGAGGATCTGTAGGCAGGAGATCACAATAAATGATACAACTATCAGGGAGCATCTGGAGCTCCATAATGAGGGTGCCCCTATTGAATTACCCAATTCAAAGCTAGAGGATACCTATACTCGGATGGGATATGGTGGCGATGTTAGCAAATCTATGGTCTACAAGTTCAATTTCTCCTTCAATTGGAAGTTCTTGCTACACATTGTCCTGCACAGCCTATCCAATAAGTCAGGGGGATGGGACCAAATCCCATATGATCTGGGCTGCCTAGTCCATGGGTTGGTAAAAGGCATTTGCTTCAACAACTCAAGATTTATGCTGAACAATCTAAGAGGCAATTTCACCAGGGGTCCATTCTACATGTATCTCTGGTTCATTCAGCACATGATCAACTGTGAGCTTGAATAGGACAAACTTCAATTTGCTCATGTCTTATCGGTCCCTCACATAAACCGAGCATCTTCAATACTCTGAAGCTGATGAACCCCTAGTGACATTCTTGCAGACCTATCAGCTGATGAAAACATAGCAGACACCACCACTATAATGACAATCACTTCTTCCCACCCAATCAAAATCACATACAAAAGTTCCCCCAAATGAACCCTTGATCAATCAACTCTGATTGATCAAGTCATCTCTGTTCAAAACAAAAAGGCTAGAGTGGAATCAAGGGCTACCACTTAGCCAGAGGTCCAACCATCCTCCACTATTGACCTTAATGTCAGTGTTGAGTCTCCTCAGTCTTAACCTGACAAGCCCACAACCCAAGCCTATAGCCCTCAGCGTGAGTCTCAAAACTCCCCTGAGCAACAAAAACAAAAAAGGGACAACCACATCATTGGATCAAATGCTATTGTAGAGGAGCCATTAGGTACTGACCAAGGTCCTGATGATGATATTATGTTCCATCCAGTCCTTGATGTTAATCTACCACACTCCCCTCCAGAGCAACTAAGCCCAAGGGAACCTCTGATATCTAGCCCACATTGGCTAGACCAATCTGAGGTGAGTCCAACCGAGTGGAGGTGACTCATGTAGGCTCATTTTCCATTATTGAGAGAGTATCTTAGACCTCTAAGGATAGTGGTAACATCAGTAAGATAAAGTCTAAGTAACCTTGCCAATTGATGCCCCTGAAAGGGACATCAGTAAGCAAGGGTAACCAGGGTGCCAAGAAACCACTACTGGTGGTGATGATGAACATACTAGGTATGTTATCTCATCCTAATAATACTTCAAAAGAATATGAGGGTAATCGGAAAGTCACTATCAGATACCTACATTCTAAAGACTCGAACTTTGAATCAAAGGTTAAGATTTTAGCGGATAGATCTGCCACTCAGCAACTTAAGATTGAAAAACTCAAGGCTCAAGTAGTTGAGACATAGATTGAGAAGTCTGTTAGGCATGTACATACACAGGTTTCTTTGAGTTCTTCCTCAAGCTACTCTACTTCTCAAGATGACGCTACTAAAAAGGGGGAGAATATAGAAAAACAAAGACAACTTCCCTTAATGCCATCTCTTCTCTCTCTATCCCACACAACAACACCCTGCAACCATCTTCCCTCAACCACCTTCTCTGACCACTCAAGTGGACCTAAGGATGCTTATTGACCTTAACAGATTCTAAACCAAATTTCTGATAAGCTCCTCCCTTGAATAACCCTTCCCTGATATAGCCATTGCTTATTTTAGAGCTAAAGAGCTTCAAAGGTTGAGTGCGCCACCTACCTCTGAGGAGGAAGTTGGTCAACCTAAGGACTCTATGGATCATGAGATTAACTTTGAAGGGGAAATACAAACAGAGGACCACCAACCAACACAGAAGGTATAGGTACTACAGCTCCAATTAATTCCAAAGATGAGATCCAAGCTACGGAAGGAATAATTAAACAATCTTCCTTGTCCGATGACCTGTTTATCACAGAGGCCATTCTTGATCTAACCTCCGAAGTAAACAGTAAGGACTTCCTTACAACTCCTATTTCTCATACACTATAAGTTTAACCCCACTCTCCCCAACCTGAATCCTCTAAACCTGAATCTCCAAAGGCTAAATCTTCCTCTGGTCCTAAGGGGAAGAGGAAGCTCACTGCTGAAGAACTTTTAGAGGAGGAAATGCTGGAAAAGCTAAATAAGAAAGGTAGAATTTATATTGAGAAGCTGCTGGCTGCAAGCAGCAAAGCAGCTGGAGCTGCTCAAGAGAGTATCAATAACCAAAGGAGAGTGGAGGTCATAGACAAGCTCATCAACCTGCAAGTAGACAATGAAGAAATAGTTTTACTCCCACTTGATGAACTTGTGAAGATTGAGAAGGTAACATTTCTACAAAAAGAAAAGGAGGAGGCAACAAGAAATAGTTTTACTCCCACTTGATGAACTTGTGAAGATGGAGAAGGTAACATTTCTACAAAAAGAAAAGGAGGAGGCAGCAAGGTTGGCAATAAAGGAGGAAAAGAGGAAAAAGAAGGAGGATGTAATGGAGAATGAGAGGATGGAGAGGATAGCCTTTCTTTGTACAAGAGGCTATTCTCAGAAAGAGATAGCACCTCATAATTGTAATACAATCTTCTTTCTTTTCTTCGAAAAGCAAGATCAAATCAACAAAGAAAGAAGGAAGGCTGCTAGGGAGAAGCTGAGGGAGAAGAAAAAAGGAGGAAGAGACATAACTTGTTGCTACAAAGAAGGTGGGGGATAAAGGTTGGATGAAAGCTTATCTTAAAGCCCATGGCTTCACCAGTAGGCAAGGGGGTCCCTTGTCTGAAAAGACCCTATAATGACATCTCATTGACAACAAGGCTGACAACCGCATAGGACAAAGGTGGGAGGCACCTCAAAGATAAAGTGTTTAGAGGATGGCACCCAAACCAACTCCCAAGCCCAAACCAGCAACAAAACCACAACCTACAAAACTATGCCCATACCTTTTCCCTTCCCCATTAAAACTGAGCCAACCACTAAACCTTACACCCCTGAACCTACACCATCAGCCTTACCTACACCCTCACCCATTACTTCTCAACAAAAACCACCACCACCTATCCAAAAACCCAAAACACAACCCTGAACCCAATCACTACCCAAACCCATTTCTGAACCATCTAAGCCCCTGTCCTTAGAAGAGTTTACGAAGATCAAAAGGAATCTCGCCAACCGTATAACATTGAGCGACATATCTTGTGATGAAGAGTCAATTAAGCTGAAATACATTGATGGCTCTTCCTGTTCCCTCACAAGAGATGCATTCTTTAATTTTACAAGGTAAACACTGGACCAAGCTCTCTAACTTCTTGCAACTAACTCAGACACGAGAAAAGGAGACTCTCTTGTAGACATAATAAAAGGGTACAAGCTACCAACTAAGCCCCTCAATCCAAGAAGCAAAATTGTCCAGTAGAGGTTCGATAAAGCTACATATTGCTTTGCTGTGGAAAGGGAGAATTGTCAAGTTTACAGACCTGATACATCAGCTCTACAACACTCTAGCAGATTTGATATTGTTGAGTTAGAAGGGAAACCATTCTCTAACACCTCCAACTCTCAAATTCCTGCTCACATCAGGAATCATCTGAGCAGTCTTCATCTTACTGAGCTTACAAAGAAAGCCAAGAATGAAGAAGAGTTGAAAAGGAGAGCAACGGAAGAAGAAGAAGAAGGCGCAACCATAATAGGAAGAACTTTCCAGCAGATGGTTGAGGGTCCAGCTTGGTTCCTATAGTTAGATAGGAATACGGATACAATTCCCATTAACTAGCTCTCTTTAGATGGACGCAGCAAAGGGTACATGTTATTCAGAGCAATAGATTGGATCTATTATCTATGAATGACTTGTATAAGCTCCTCCCCACCACATTAGGGAAGAATAAAGAGACAGAAAAACATCTGCTTTCCCTGATGTTGAAGACTTTGAGGAGTGGAAGGAAGTGAAGTTTTAGTAGCATCATCCAAAGGGGAGTTTGTTGGATCATATGCGGCTATTGAAACCAAAACAACACTTAGAAGATTTCGTTGTACAATTTAAGTGGTCTTCCAAAGACAGAGCTGCTCTTCCGAAGACAAGTCAAAGAACTTTGAAAACTCAATTATGAAGAAGTTCTGAAAGTATAACTCAGTCTTCCATGACTAAGTTGTTCTCCATCTAATGTATACAAGCTTAGAAGATCCAAGACAAAGTCTTTTGAAGAATAAAGTCATTAAGACTTGGTGTAGACTCGGAAGCAGTTGATTCTTCCAATGTATAAATTGACTCAGAAGAAGTTATTCTTCTAAAGCCATTTAGCTTCGGAAAACCAACTATGAACCAGTGAACATAAGTATGGTCGACATCCGCTACAATCTCTAATATACTGCATGGCGCTTTCCCACGCCCATGTAGTTGACCATACTTTAATCCACTATTCACCATCCTTAGTTAGTACAGTTGCCACTTTTAGTTGGTGACAAAAGGTAAATCAAAGACTTGTCATGACTACCTAATATAGGATAGTATTTTATCTTAGATGCTTTACTTTACCAATGTAGTATTTGTCTAGTTGTGAATTCCAACTAGTTATCCAAGTATAACCGGTTGTAGATAGTAAGTAGTATATATATTTTCTCATTGTAACTCTATAACAATTCTTGTAAGAGTCTTGTAATACTAAGTTGAGAAGTAATATATATACAAGTATCTTGAAAACCTATTCTTGTGTTTATTTGTTTTTATTAACTTATTATATTACTTGTGAACTTAGTTAAAGATTCTGCTTCATCAAACCAAGTGAGATTAAGTGAGCTTGTGAGATAATCTTATGTTGTGAGCTAACATCGATCATGCAAAAGGACCACATACATAAAAAGGTATGAGTGCTAATAGATCCTTGACCCGTTTACTAAAATGGGTGAAAGGGTCCTTTGTAATTTTGTCTGCTACACAAGATTCTAATAAATCAACAAATTAATTTCTTACAGATTCAAGAATCCCTTCGGACTAAAGCCTTTTTACATAGTGCTTGCTTGTGTGGCCAAATCTGTGATGCCATTGAAATGTATCATTGATGCCAGATTTGATATGTTTAGAAAGATTATATATGTCATTGTTTATTGAAGATCAATATTATATATACCATTTCAAGGTTTAGTTTCAAAATATAAGACATCATTCATGTAGGCAGAAATGAAAGCATTATTAAAAATATACTTGAATCCTGGAGAAAACAATGAAGAAGCTGAAATAGTATTTTATGTCAAACCTGGAAGAAATAAGCAATTATCTAAATTAATTACAATACTAGAAGTACAAGAAAGATAATAAGTTCTATTTGTTAGAACCGATACTTTTCCTATCACCAACGTGAGTTCCATGTCGCCTTAATTTGATTTCTTCCACTTTTTAGGCTCATGCAAGATATTAATGATATGAGAACCATATTCAGTATCCATCACCCATGGGTTGCTAGAAATAAGAATACATGAAGAAGTTCCTTCACCATTGGCCTTTTTCGCTCTCAACTTGGCTAGATAGTCAAGGCAGTTATGTTTCTAGTGACCCATCAGATTGCATTTAAAGCATTGGCCCTTCTCATTAATAGGTGCTGCTTTGTTTAAGTTAGTTATTTATTGTTGGTGGTAGGATCGGTAGCAACAACTTTACTCTTACCCTTGATATTATAAGCCTTCTACTTGGGATTTGGCTTCTAAACATTAGTAGACCTGACTATCAACATTTGGTTGGGTTTACCTAGTATGTTCTACTCAGCAATTTTAAGCACATCGTATAATCCAGCTACACTTTTAACCCGTGCATTCGTATTAAAGTTCATCATAAATTGATTATAAGAACTACGCAAAAAGTTCTAGATGAAATCTATTCTCATTTCATCCTACATAGGATAATCAAGTTTGGCCATTTGACTGATGCCCTTTCAGTATAAGATGTGGGCACTAACAGGCAAGTCTTCTTGCATTTTGCTAGAGATTAACAACTTCATGGTATCATAGCATTCTTGTCGGGCCTGTTTCTTAAACATGCCCTTAAGTTGCACAATCATGTCAAATACAAACATGTCCTTCATGATCTTCTAAAGATCAGGGGACATGGTGGCTAGCATAAGGCATGCTACCTCATGGATGTTATCCTTAAAATTTTCCCGAGTCTTATCCACAGCGACCGTATTGTTTTCAGGCTTGATGGGAATAGCGCTATCCTAAACATAGAGCTTTTTTCCCATTTTGAGAACAATTCTCAGATTTTAGTCCCATACAAGAAAGTTAGTATCATCAAGTTTCTCTTTCATACAATGAAAGAGTTGTTGGTTTCTAAAGATATTTTTTTAAATAAGCAAAAATAAATATAATTAGTATTTTCGATATATTATTTCCTTGTTTTAATTAAAGACCTATTTACACTAATTTAAATAAGTAATAAGAAATTTGGTTTAGTTAGTTACTAAAAGCAGCTGGGTCATGCAGCATTAGTAAGTCAGTAGGCAGGATAACAATATTTGCCAATTGTGAAAGCCGCAAAATTTTCAGGTATGAGACCGCAATGACAACCTTTGTCAATGTGTCGATACGTTTAGCCTCATATGTGCCTGTTTTCTCTCTAGAAAGTTTTCGCATATAACAAGAGAGAAAAATAATAATCATCCTAAAACAGATACATGTGGAAGGGTGGGATGTGTCAACGAAATCCTTGTATCTCGGAAGAATAAACTACATATCACGTGTGATGTTGTGGCTCCAAAAACTGATGTTTCGCTTAATATTCTAAGTGTTCCTTATAATAGGGTGTCTAAAGTATTGATTTTTATCTATGGGGTCAAATTTTTGTGTTTACCGAATAAGGGCAAACACTACTAATGATTAATCATACGAATGTTGTAGAATCCTATTTTATAATGTTTAATTCATGATAATCATGAATCATTAACTCTCTCGGGACACCAGATTTCATACCGTATTACAACTAGGTTTATCGCAAGGTAGATAACCAATTTTAAGTTAATAGATTTAAACTATTAAATTTTAAGTTTTAAAATTTAAACTAATTTTAAATTTTAAAAAAATCATCATTATTCATTATAACAAACTATTTGTTGTAAAAAGGTTAATAGGTTGTAAAATTAGTTTGGAACTTGTTATGTATTTTGATTATGAAAATTTAATTTTTAATTAGTTTTGATATTAAGTTGAGATGTTATATTAACAATAAGAAAAAAACCACAATAGCATTTAAGTATGTAAATCTAATGGCTATATTCGTTTGATCTCGCTAGAGCCAAGTAGCAAGATTAAGCTAGGTCACATGGTCACAACAGATGAACAACCACAAGCCTATAAGTAGGTAAACTAATGGGTATGTTCATTTACGGCCGATGGAATATTCCTTGGGGTCGGATGCTGTAAATACGAGGTCCAACTCTGGATGGTTCCGGTCTAGTTGAACTTCGATCCACCAGTGCTCTCTGAAGCTTCACACATACGCACATTGAAAAGAACACCAGTTAAGGCGTTCTAGGGGCGAAATCTCTCTTTAACGACCCTCCGATGTGAGAGTAAGTATCAGTTGGATGGAAATATGTGATAGGGAGAATAAAGGGGGAGTTTTCGTGTGTATTCGTTTATGAGGATCTCAATCCTCCTTACCCGGTATTTGTAGTGTTTGCCTGTTGTAACCGTCTGTGATTTATAGGGATTGTTCCCCAGCAAATCCATTACCTTCTATGTTCTCTGACCGTTGCTGAATTATCAGTTATGATTGCGGGTGATCCTGATGTAATTAAATGTGGGGCATGTATCCTTCTGGCTTACCCGTTGCGCCCGCATGGGTCGGGCTTCCGGGTTCGGCTACCCGGTTTTGTATGGGTTATTTGTACCCTATTTCTATAAGTCCCCCTAGTCTAGGTTGTTAATATTTAACATGTTGGACTAAAAACTTCTTTTGTAGGGTATGATGACTTTATCCTGTGCATTTATGAGACACGACCGCGTGGTTGCGCGGTTCGTCCTTTGTTTGGTGCGGCCATGTAGTGGAACCGTCATTATGCTTACTGTCAATAGGTGATACTGTTTTCTAGTTGGTTTATTTTGAAAAAGTTACTCAGCAGTCTTGTCTCCTTTCAGGCGGCATTTAATACGCCATGCGAAAGAAAATGCCAATAAAAGGCGGGGAATTCTCTTGGTTTGTATCATTTCATCCGAAACCCTACCAAATTTCCTCTGTCGTTTCTTCTTCTTCTTCTTCCTAACAATGTCAAAAAAATTTTCCTCTTCCGCTCGTGAGAAGCTCAAGGTCGTCAAGCGTTCCGAGTCAGATCCCTCCGATCGTAAGACCTGCCCGATCAAGTTCTTCGAGCAGGAGATCAACAGGGTGGTGAACCGATACTAGATTCATCCTCTGTGAGAGCTGCAACTCCCAAACCCTAACGATACTGCCCTCGATGCTCCGCTGGGAAGATGACTATTTACGCCGACTTTTTCACCCGTACCAACTTCCGCCTTCCTATTACCGTCTTTACCCTAAACCTTCTCCAGTTCTACCGAATTCATTTGACCCAGGTTCATCCCATGGGTATGTGTCGCATTACTCATTTGGAGTTCTGACATCGCACCCTTCGGATTCAACCGGGGGTCAAACTTTTTGTAGTCTTCTACGAGATCACTCGGAAAGGCGACAGGTTTTCTTTCCGGAAGCACCATGGTGTGGCTTCTCATGCTGGAGAAGTTCCATCCAGTTTTAAAGGGTGGAAGAACAGTTTTTTCTACATCTAGGAGGATATAATTCCATAGGCCATGTACTATAAGGAGGCCATGAAGATGCTTATGGATACTCCTCCAAAGAAGGAGGAGTTCATGTCAGCTCTTGATTATCGACTCCTCTCCTGAGAACCGGCCCCGTTCTGTGAGCATCTGGAGCATGCTCTGGTTGGGGTCGGTATGAGCCGCATCTAGGGGTCGTCATCATAAGATTTCAATACACCATCGGGGATAAAGTTTAGTAGCTTTCTCATTTTCTCCTATTGTTTTGGTGTTGTAATTCATCTAACATGCGTTGTAATGTCTTCTCAATCATGAGTTTTTTTCAAGTGCTCTTCTCGAAGCGGTTTCCCAGTTTAACCCCAACGCTCCTTGATGTGAAGACCGAGGAGTCCCCCATCCTAGATCAAATAGTGGGGAATTTTGCTCTCCCTCCCCTCGCAAGGTCAACTAGGGGTTCCTCTTCCAAGGGTCAGGCTGAGATCGCTGCTACTGAGGTAAAAGCAAAGTTAGAGAGGGAGGGCCGTACAAAGAAGGCCCAGGATCCAGGGGCAAGTGGATCCGGACTCTGATATGGAGGAGGTCCAGCCTAAGATAGCATTAATGAGGCAGAAACGACCGGATGTGGCCCCAGCTGCTAATGTTGACCCTCAACATGCCAAGATAAATATTGCCTTTAAGATTTCATCCCCTCCATCCAAGCATCACAAGATGCGTGACAAGGTGAAGTCCCTCGCCAAAGCACCAGTCTCTTCTTCTTCTCCTCGTTCTACTTGTATGCTCTCATCATTTTCCCCGTCGCTTCACTTATGGTTAATGTTGATCGTGTTTCCTTTCTTTTGTAGGCTCGATCCCGTCTCCTCCTGGCGTTACCCAATGAAAACTCGCTTGGAGGATTTGGAGCCCTATATGGGTGGTGAGCTGAGGGAAGCCGGTGTCACATACGGTTCTGCTGCCCTGGAAGAGGGTGACACTCTTCGGCCTGAGGTACCTCCTTTTGACTCTATTCCTGGTGGCGGGGGTAGCTTCTCCTGGTCATTCAAGTTCTTCGGTGATGAAGGAGGGGTTGTCTGCCAAGGTGGGGAGTTCTCACTTTTTGCCTTTCACTGGGCAGGTTCACCATTCGGCGGCCAAGTACATCCCCGACTAGAACATCACCCACTCCACCCGCCTAGTGAACCCCAAAGTATGTCAGGATTTCTTGAAGAATGCTCTTCCTCCTATTGAAACGGAATTCTAACTGAACTCGGATCATGAGACCTTGTCCAACTTCTCCATGGTCTGTCTGGTGGTGTGTTCTCAACCATGCCAGTGATATGCCGCCAGTAGGAGCTCCAACACTAATATATTGAGAGGATTCAAGAGAGGGAGACAGGGGAAAAGGTTGAGATGACCTGGTTGAAGGCCCGGGTGACAGAGTTGGAGGAGGAGAATAGTCACCTGTCGCGGCGGATCCTCGAGCTTCAGTCCAAGCATGCGCAAGATCGAAAAATTTTTGAAGAGGCTTGTGAGAGGAGCAATAAGCTGCTGAAGGAGACGGTGGACGCTGTCAAGTGTCTGTCTGAGAAGGTGGGGAAGTTGAAAGTCATGCTGGTTGACCGGGAAGATCTGCTTGCCTCCACATCCTTAGATAGGGACAGGCTGCGGGAGGAACGTGATCTGCTCCAGGCTACCTAGGTAACCTCCCTCTCATGTTGCTTGTGCATTGTCATTTTTTTGGTTAACTTCTAACCATCCTTTGGTTGCAGGTTTCTATGGAGACCTAGGTGGCAAAATCTGTGGCCGACCGTCGGTGGTTGCTGTCCGAGGGCACTTTAAAGACTGTCGAGGCCATCTGTGATAGTGATGACTTTATGGATGCGGTAGCCCAGATGGTTGCCTATGCTCAGGTGGCGAGGCGCCAGGAGGGACTGGTGGAGGATTTCAACCTACACCGAA
>BJCN01192382.1:0-13883 GCA_018326445.1 Flaveria brownii
AAAAACTCTAAATAAGTAATAGAAGTTATAAAACCATTAATTTAAAGCCAGTTAAATTAACGCACAAATATATGTATTGCAATTTGCATGCCGCCTTGAAGTTTAATCAGGTCCAACTAAACACTTCCAGCGTGGAACTGGTCATTTGTGATAAATTATACGTTCGTTATTTCTATCAATTTTTATATCCTTTGTTTTAAGTTTTTGACTAGGAACACGTTAATATAAATTATCTATTTTAGACGTAATTTCAAAATAAAACTGTTAGTTTTTTTATTTGTTAATCTCTATCGTACTAAGAGCCTATTTGACAGTTTTTGAATTATTAAGTGTTTAACCAATAAAAAATCTGAACCATTAAATGTTGAATCATTAAAAGTCTGAATCATTAAGAGTTAGTATATCATTTAACTATTTAAATGCAAATGTCATGATCAATTCAAATAAGAGATATTAACTATTCAACAATAGACTTCTTAATCATTCAACATTAGTATAATGTTTAATCATTCAGAGACAAATATCTTAATCATTAAACAGTATTAACCATTAAATATTAAACCATTCAGACATCTGAATCATTAAAATATTTATTCAAATGCTACCAAACAGCCCCTAAGTATATTCGAAAAAGCTAATTTCTCAAACGTTTAACATGAGTCGTGTTTTTGTCCTTGATTTTTACTATTATACCGGCATCAAATAATTACAGACCATCAAAATACGATTACCTTTAAGGGTAGGGTTATATTAAAAAGCATATTTAATCTAAAAAGCCTAAAAATGATTGTGGGTTTGAATGTTTGTTTCTGTTGTTTTAAAAAGAATGGTATTTTAGTCATTGTGTCAAATACGTCACCATATTATGTCTTATACGTTCATTATGTCAAATATCAGTTCATTGTGTCTTATATTTTACATCATTTGTTATATGTATTAATCATTATGATTTACGTTATAGACCATTTTGTGTTATTTTTTTATTTTTTTATAGATTATAAGCTTATTATCTATCATTGTGTTTTACAATTAAAAGACACAATGATATAGTTTCACCGATTTAGTTTTCAAAACTCATAGTATTAAATATAACACAATATGTTATTTTTGTTATTGTTTTAATAGATTATATAAACTTGTTATTATTTATTGTGTTTTACCATTAGAAATACACAAATTTTTCTTAAAATATCGTATATAAAAGTTATGAATGTTTAAACATTTGAAGAAACTTACAAAAAGTCAAGAAAGTGGTTATTCTTAAAATACCACTCTAACAAATTTTTCCTTATAGTTTGATCTCAACTATTTATTAACAAGGTGGATGGTTAACACTACTTTTTAGACTTTTTAATTTTACAAGACTTTTTATTTTAACATTTCTCTACCTTTAAAATATATATGGTAAAATTTAATACTTCAATACTAACCTCAATTATAAAATGTAAATACTTGAACACGTCATGATATTCGATACCTAGAATTATTGACTCAAATTCACATTTAATTTTAAATAAACAACAACAACCATACCCAGTAAATTATCTCACCTATAGTACACAACTATTGGTAGGATCTGGGGAGGGTGAGATGTAGGCAAACCATACGCTATCTCAAAAGATAGGTATGTTGCTTTCAACGAGACCACCCAACTCTTAAAACCATAATCATAATCAAACCATGTGAATCCCCTCCATATCAAGTCGGAGCACACCATGAGCCGTCATATATAATAACCTGCAAGGAACACACAAAAGCAATATGCAATCTAATAGCACACTAAGAACCAAACCGGTCAATATATTTATTTGTTGACATTTAATTTTAAATAAACAGTCAAAATAAAATTTATTTGTGGTGTCTTGTTATGGAGACACTTAAAAACCATTTCGTGTTAATATTTAACTCGAAGATTAAAAAATGAGTGTAAATATCAGATAGTTAGAGATAGTAAACAAATTTGTTGAAATTAAGAAATGATAAAGATTGCAAGATGGAAAAATAAATTTACATTTGATAATTATAGTAAGATAGAAAACTAAAAAATAAACTATTAAACTTTAAATATACCCTCGTTAAAATCTAAATAAGAACTATAAAAAAACTCTTAAACGGGTTGATAGGTTAATTAACTCATTTGTTAAAGGAGTCGTGTAGGGATGCAAACGAAACGAACGAACATGATTAAGGTCTTGTTCTTGTTCGTGTTCATTCGTTAAGAAATAAACGTATTCATGAACTGTTCACGAACACTTACCGAACGGGGTTCTTTGTCTGTGTTCGTTCACTAAGAAAATGAACATGTTTATTAACTGTTCACGACCACTTACCGAACGCAAATGAACACAAACAAAAGCAAACGAATACAAACAACTTTTCATGAACATGACGAATACAAAGAAGCTCATGATCACACAAAAGAATACAAATTATTATAGATTTATTTTAGAATAAAAATTTACATTTTTATTATAAACATTACATAAAATCAATCAAAATAAATAAGTACTTAACATAAATATCCAAAAATACTTGATATAATAATTATAAAAATAACTGACACAAAAATTAAGAATATAAACAAACACATTAACGAACACATTATTGAACGTTCGCGAACGGACAATAACGAATATAAACGAACATATAATCGAACATTTACGAACATAAATGAACGAACACGACTTGTGTTCATGTTTGTTCGTTTAACTAAACGAACGAAAATTTCTTGTTCATGTCCGTTAATTTACTAAACGAACGAACATAAACGAACTTCCCATGGAACGGTTCATGAACTGATTGTTGAACGTTTTGTTCGTTTACTGCTCTAGAGTCGTGATCAAGTTTTTCAATAATCAAGCAGCTCATGCTCAGGATGACGTGTTTTATTAAATAAGTATCGCAGTCAACTAAAACTTGTTTACTTAGGTTCAAGCTATGTCAAAATTTGCAGATCTTAATACTTTTTAAAATGTATGATTGATTCTACTAAAACAACATTTATATTTTGTTATTGTTTTATGATTTTATTCTAATTATAATTTATAAATAAAGTTTAGACACTTATCTCGTTTTTATATGTATTATAACTTCTAAACAATATACAGTACTCAATAGTATTATAACTTTTTAACACAACACAGGCAAAGAATCGATATAAAATATATATTAACGAATCATGATTAAGGAACAAATACTATTTTGATGGCAGTAATTTGTTTGGCGGTGAATAGAAAATAATAATTCTGATATAGATGTTAGTGTTTTTCCTATTTATTCGTAGTCCTAACTCTTTAATTAACATCATCCATTTCTAATAGCACAAAGGGCTTACTCTATTAATTGATACTACGTGAGCAAAGAATTGAGATGAATTAATTTTTTTAATTTAACAGGTGGCATGGCACATTTCGTTTAATAAAATAACTTGATAATAAATTAATTTTCAGAAACAATATTATAAAAATATATGGGCCTGGAAGACACAACTCGAAAAAATAAAAAAGTATAAACATATAAAATGCTCTATATAAATTAATCGCTTAGACATTATAAACAAATTCCTTCAGCAAAAAGTCAATAAACTAAATGTAAATCGAATAATAAAGTAGTGAAATTATTGGACCAATAAACGTATCGTTTCAACGTTATGGTAAAATTTTGATATATATAATAACCACTTAAAAATAATTTGGTTTGAAATTTCAATATCAACTAATTGGGTACATTCTTTAGCTCAAATTATACATATTATTGCTTCCTTTTTAGTAGTAAAATTTAAAGTTAATTTTATAAATATTAAGGTTTACTTTTATTTATTATTAATTTTTATTGATTATTGAAAACTTGTAAAACCTTGATGGTTTAGAACCCTTTGGTACGGTTTTGGTTTTACAAGTACCTCTGTAACCTATAATCGTTTTAGCTTTAGAATGTTAGTTTAATGTAGTTAGTTCAATAGTGCCTTCGTTCTATCATAATTAAAGATGCTTAATATATTCACTTTAGTATCACCATCCAATTACATTCATTCAACTAAATACCTAATTAATCAAAAGTTTATCCGATTAAAGCTATAGAACAATAGATCATCGTCAATACAAGAAACAAATAAATTAGTACGTTCGTCGAGACAAACCGCCCAAACCAACCAAAAAATCCTACTCAGATATCAAATCAATGACCCTCTTAAATAGATTGCGTTAAAGCACACGACCTACACCCCTTTGTAAAATGACAGTTACAATTTTTTTTTAATAAAACGTCAGATGATTTCACGTGTTGACAAAACTGAACTATAATATTTTAGACAACATATGATATCATGCCTCACGTTGTAAATCGGGTATTACCCGATCCATTTCTTAACCCATTTTATAGGCATTTTCTCCTATAAAATCCTTCATCTTTTTCGCACAATTTCCATCATCATACCTTCAATTTCAGTTGCTTCAGATGTTCATCGTCTCCAACAAATCAAAACCAGAAACCAGATCAATGTTCGATTTAGCCTACGACAGAGGATAGATCAATCAATCAATCGATCAATCGATCAATCACTAATCGATAACTCAAACCCTAGCTTTTCACTTTCATCAGTTATCAATGGACTCCGTCAAAACCACCACCGGAACGAAGAACTTTCTCGTGAAAACGTGGAAGCGTTGTCGATCGTTACCGATCAGCCGCAGCGGCAGAGGCGGAGTTATCGGATTAACGAAGAGCAAATCATGGAGCTCAGAGACGACAACAACAACAACAACGACGAAGGTGAAGAAGAAGAAGAAGAAGATAATGACGCCGGAGGGGTGTTTTCCGGTGTACGTCGGACCGGATAAACAACGGTTCGCGGTGAAGACGGAGTACGTGAATCATCCGTTGTTCATGACGCTTCTAGAAGATGCTGAAACGGAATACGGTTACAACTGTAAAGGGCCGATATTGTTACCGTGTGATGTGGATCTGTTCTACAGGGTGTTAGCTGAGATGGAGGCGAACGATGTGCAGATGCAGGTGCAGCCACTAGGGTGGACCTTCGCGTACGGATCATGCAGCCCGTTTAATCCGGGCCGTCGGTTGGGAATCAACGGTGCAGATCTGATGGGCAAAGGGTATGGCTCTTATGAATCTCTAACACCTTGGAGATCGATAAAGATGAGTTGACTCGGTTTAATTAATACTTTAAAACTTGTAGAAGTTGACATCTCGTGTTTGTGTATCATGTGATTTCGAGGCGCGAAGCTGTCATATGAATTTTAAGTGTATTTAGTATGCGTGTTTATGGTGCGGTTTTAACTTTTTAACTAGTAAAAACGCTTAAAAAGGAATGTTGTTTGTTTGAGTTTGTTAGCGTTTTTACGAACCTAACGGTTTTTTTACTATACACTTTGGTTTACGAAACTGTCTAGTATCAAATTTGATTAGATCGTTGACTTAGTTATAATAATATAAAAGATTAATAATATATTAAAATGTTAAATGGTTGTATAACTTTTCTATAAACATGTGTAATTTTGTGTCGATTGATTAATGTGTTACATGATAAAGTTAAACGTTTCGGTAGTGTAATATTATTTACTATCTATAGTAACCCGTGTGTTACACGTGTTGAATAAATAAAAAATTAATATAACAAAATTTATTAATTATAAAATAATATTTTAAGATATAATATCACTGAAATTATGTATTAGAAATAACTGTAAGTTATAAAATAGTGATATCAACTTTTTAAAACTTTATTTTTTTTCAAAAAAAAATAAACGTTTTGTTCTAAAACAAACCGTATAAAATTGTCATTTTTAAAATTTTTCTTATTATAACTCTTAAATTTAATTATTTTTAGTTTTAAAAAAATAACTTTTTAAAAATACCAATTTTAAATATTTCGTATTTTTTAAAAAAGTCTTATGCTTTAAATAAATTTATTATTTTATAAAAAAATATTTATTTAGAAATAACATTAATAAATAGATCACTTTATTAATTTATTAAATCAAAAAAATGTTAAATAGTATTAGTAGTAATTAAGGTAATTATTTAATAGGAGAGAGAGGCGGGAAAATTTTGGTGAGAATGATTGTGGTGTTAACACGTGTAATCCAAGATACCTTTTTATTAGAGTAGGAAGATATTGAACCATAACTAAACCAAACTGTAGTAACGGTTTTATTTGATTAGTTCAGTTTTCATTTCTTTTAATAGGCGGATTTTAGTTTGAAAAGAGTAAGAAGTACTAAGCTTTTAACATATTATTTAACGAGCCTGAAACGTATTCGTTTGGTTTGTTTACGGACGTAAATAGTCTGTTAAAGAATAACAAATTTAATAAAGTTCCATGCATCCGAGATGGTATATTCAAGCAAGGTAAATTATTTAAGGAAAATAAGTACAAAGTAAATAAGATGTCGTTTGAAAACATGCATGGTAGGGTAGGGCAGAGACATTTTAATTAATAAAAAAACTTCTTGTTGGATTTGAATATAAGAAGATTATAGAAGTGAACCAGTATAAAGCCCCGCGTTGCAACGGAGGCATAAAATAATGACAGGTATCATTAATGGCATGTTACCGTTAGTGATCATTAAATGCGAAAAATCAGTATTAAAAAAGAAATAAAAAGCGGGAGAAAAACGAATGAAACGTAAAATCGTTAAACCTCGCGGACGAAATATAAAACAATAAGTAAATCGATTTAGAACTATCACGTTGTGATGGACAGTTAAACGGGAAAAAACATTAAAATGTTGAACCACAAACGTACGTTGTGACGTGTTAAGTCGCAAAATCTAGACAAAAACGTAAAACAGAATTTCTTTAAAATATGAAAAGTAAAGGGGACTAAAGTTGAAAGTAAAAAATATTAGGCTTAATTGTAAAATATGTAAAAATATTTGATTAAAATAAAAAGTTAAAGATTTATAATTAAAAAAAGACAAAGAACAGGTATAACTCATTAAAACACATTGTACAACATTTGATGCATAATCAAGTTGCAAATTAGTATATACTCGTATTAAACCCCTCACATTGCGGCGGGAGGCGTAAACAGTGCCAAGTATAACCAATTTCAGCAAGATTAGAAAACTGGTATTGAAAAATATAAAAATTAGAAAAATAAAATCGAACATAAAATAGATATAAAAACGTCAAACCCTGTACGTACAACGTAAAACATTAAAAACAATAATTAAATCGGTCTAAAATCCACGCGTTTTGACAAGGCCGTCAAACGAGAAAAAATGGCCGTAAAGACGTTATACCACACGCACACTATGCAACATATTAACTCGGAAAATTTATAACGAAATGTAAGATGAATATTTTTTTTGAAATATGAAAAGTTATAGGGAGTTAAAGTTGAGAGTAAAATATTATATGACTTGAGTTGTAGTCAAAATATTAGAGTTAAAAGTAAGAAATTTTATATTAAAAAATAAAAATAGGTAAAACCCCCCTAAAGCGTAAATACAACCGTTAAATACAAACCATTTGATAACTAATACTGTATAATATAAAAAAAGTGAATCGTGAAACGATAGATGGGTCATCCACAATCCAACAAGATATTTGGTATACACTACACAGTCGAAGGTATTCAATTGAATTTAAAAAAAAACAATTCTTTCACTTATATTTTTACCGCCATTCTTTTTATGTTAGTTTATAAAAAAATTAAATTTTAATATATGGTACCTTTTAGTGTCAATTGCGTATTAGTTTTACTTTTTATTCATATATGTTTTAATAAATTTACTTAATATAAAAAATTTGGTATTACTTCACCGTCGAGAAACGAAAGAAGACTTCCATATTCAAGTTTAACTTGGAGGCGGCTCTCTTGTTTCGACCTGTTAGTGTAAATTTTTTAATAAATATAGAGTTCGTCTCCCTAAAATAGTTTAATTTCCCTTCTATAATGGCTTAAGCTCCGTCACTGGTGTGAAGTAATGTCAAAACAAAATACCAAACAAGCTTTAGCTCTCCTTAAGAAGGGGGTGACCAAGCCGCGACTTCCAGTATAGCTACCATGTTAGTTCGACAGGGTACAAATATTTAAAGTTTTTATTTTTAGATATTTTTTCAAACCTATTGCCGATACTAAGCAGCCAAATTTTACATTTATTTTTCATGATATTATGTACAGATTAGATATAGCATGACGAATTATTCTGGAAAAAAAAAATCAGAGTTCCACAATGGAATCTAATAAGTGATATTTCGAGTAAGTGTTCCATAATCTTCTTATGACCGAAGAATTGACTGATCAAAACAATGAGTTTACATAACAATCAAGTATGTATCAATATGTTGTTAAACGTAACTCTTTTACTAGGAGGCTGTTTGGTAATTTCTGAACCATTAAGTGTTAAACCAATAAGATGTCTAAAGCATTAGGTGTTAACCATTAAGAGGTCTGAACCATCAAAAGCTAATATACTGCTTAACTATTCAAAGACAAATGTCTGACCAATTCAGATAAGAGGTTTTAGTTGTTCAACATTAGACCTCTTAATCATTCAACATTGGTATAATGTTTAACCATTCAGAGGCAAATGTCTGGACTATTCAGGCATTTGCTCGCGAAACAAACAATCTAAATCCTTAAATGCCGAACCATTCATAAATCTGAATCATTAAAATTCCATTTTAAATATTATCAAACAGCTCCTAACTTGATGGATGGATCTCACTCGAAAAAAAATATTTTTCTATCACGTAGGGTACACTTAGTAAAACGATACATTTAACCCCATCTTATTTTATTAGCATGAAGCTCAAGGATTTCAAGTCATGTCATATATATGATTATCATGAGTTATAAAAAGTCAAAATAATAAAACGTATTTAAGGTGAAGAAGATTTTGATATTATGCTTAAAGATTTTCCCGTATTTTAGATATTTTTTTCACGTAGTAGACTTATTGTACACCTTACAAAGATATTTATCGGCAATTAATTGGCTTAACCACGATACTGTTTCAAGCTATGTTAAGCGCTAAACCTTTCTTTTTATTTTAATAAAAAAGTAACTATGAAGGACATATGATATTACCACAAACTTCTTCACCAATTTTTTTCATCTATCTCTCCTAATAAATAATTAGTTTAATTACTAATAATATTATTTAACATGTCTTTAGATTAAAAATAGTTTTTTAATAAATAAAAAATAAATCCTTTTATTAATATGCAAATTTTAGTGGAATAATTTTTTTTTAAAGGTCAAACGTTTTTTAAAATACAAAAATTTTTAAAATTAGTGTTTTTAGAAAAATAAAATTTGTATATACCAAAAAAATAAAATAAAGAGTTATAATAAGAAAATTTTAAAAAAAGGCGTTTTAATTATGGCTTGTTTCGAAACAAAATGTTAAAATATTTTAGGAAAAAAAGCTTTAAAGCAAAAGTTTAAAAAGTTAATAATATTGTTTTATTATTTATAGTTTTTACTTATGCGTAATTTCAATAATATCTTATCTTATATCTTATTTTTGAATATCTGTTTAATAATTAATAAATTTTATTATATTTAATATTTTAATTATTTAACCCATGTAATAATTAAGTTTATTAAAGCTATCTTTCATATAAGTGTTTGAAAAAAATACATATAAATATATCTAGTGTGAAAAGATCGTTCTATCATAAGTTTGTGAATGTGTTCTTCTCATAATTAAATTACTTTTTGAAAAATAGTTACATGCTTTTACGTATTTCCTAAATAAATAAATATCTCTGCCTATCTATCTATTATAATAAAAGAGTAGCTTGGTATGACATGTGTCAGCACCACAATTTTCTTCACCAAAATTTTCCCGCCTCTCTCCTACTAAATAATTACCTTAATTACTAATAATATTATTTAGTATTTTTTAGAATAAAATATTTTTTCTAAATTAAGAAAAATATTTTTTTATTAATGTTATTTCTAAATAAACAAATTTTTATAAATAATATTTTTTTCTAAATACGATATATTATAAGATTAATTTAGGAGTTATGATAGTTAAATATTAAAAAAAAAGATATTTTATACGGTTTATTTTAAAATAAAATATTAGTTTTTTGAAAAAAATTAAAAAAAAAGTTATAAAAAGTTGATATCAATGTTTTATTACTTATAGTAATTACTTATACGTAATTTTAGTCATATCATATCTTGGAATATCATTTTATTTTCCATAAAATTTATTATATTAATATTTTATTTATTTAACCCGTGTAATACACGGGTTTTTTAAAACTAGTATTAAATAAATGAAACTAAAGAAGAAAGAAGAAATATCAATATGTCTGCCTTAAATATACAATTTCATTTATTAATTTATTTATTATTAATAGATATAATAAGTTATATATTAAAAAATAAAATTGACTAATGGATAATGAAAATTGAGAGTGTTTTATCTATTCCTCTACAATTAAAACAATATATACATATATAACTATACAATTAAAAGTTTTCTAGAAAATGATATGTGGGATGCTAATGAAATACCGGTGCAAGAGTTTTTGATACATGAATATCATCATTTAGACATGCATATATACTTATAGGAATATCTCGAGATCAGTTATCAGGATATTACAAATCTATATTTTTAGGATACAAATTCGAACACATAACTTATATAAAATGTATTATATGTTATGGTTTATTTAAGATATTAATAAAAGTGTTGTATTTAACTTAGACAAAAATTACATACAAACGTCCTTTAGTTTTATAAAAAATTACAGTTATCAACCTTTATATTAAAAAAGTACTCTAATCATATTTTATGTATACTTTTTATAACAGATTTCGTTTTTTAAACTAACGGACGTTAAGTTTATTCATCAAGTCAATGACATTTTAGTCTTTCTTCCCTTAAAAGACTATTTTTGAAATTCTAAACCTAATTAAAGGATGTTTTTTAAAATTCTTTTATCTTTTACTTAATTTATGTATTTTTACAATCATACATTGACATATGATTTTTTATATAATATATATTATTATAATATTTTCATCCATGTTTTACATATAAATGTAAATTATGTAAATATTTTTAATTAAATTTTAATACTTACGCCCGTAACTATATACTTTACCTTTAATTTTTTATAAGATATTTTTATATAATCTATACATATTAATAAAAGATAACTTAACTATCATATGATCTCTTCATTAGGTGTCCATTTAGAATTTGTCCACTTGTCATCACCACAATAAACCTATTATTAAAAAATTTACGTCAAACTTTCTAAAATTTAATTTAATTTTCAATTTTTATTTTAGAAATATATATGAAAAATCAATTAAGTCAAACTTTACAATTTTGTTAATATTTTAAATAAGTAAAATGTTATTTAATGTGATAATTATATATTATAGTCAAAATTTCTAATTTTTTAATTATCACAACTCAATTTTTAAAAAAGTTACATAACATATGATTTAATATGATAATGACATTTTAAATTAAAACAATTTAAATAACTAATTTTATGTATCTCCTATTCATCCCGTATAATACAATTTTATGATAATGACATTTTAAATTAAAACAATTTAAATAACTAATTTTATGTAATTTACTCTATCTCCTATTCATCCCGTATAATACAATTGTCACTAACCTAATTATATATTGCTATCTTAAACTTGTTTTTAATATAAGATAGAGTAAATTACACGTTTGGTCCTTGTGATTGGTTTAAAATTTTAGATTTGGTCCTTAAAGTTTTAAAATCACAAATATAGTTCCTAATATTATAGTTATCTTTCATCAATGGTCCTTACTCTGTTAGTTCAGTTAGTGATGTTAAATTTATCAAAATGACTATTTTACTTGTAGGGATCATCAATGTAATTTCAGTTTATTATAACTTCTTTTATTATAAATATGTTTATTATTTAATACATAGATAAAAAATATTTTAAAATGTCTTCTTTTATGTTTGGTTTATAAATTTTTTAAACCAATATGCGGTTTTTTTAAACCTTTATAAAAATGTCTTCTTTTATAAAGACGTTTAAAACTATTTTTTTTAAATGTTTAAAAAACTAAGAATTTGTTTAAGAAAATATGTTATTAAAAATGAGTGGTTTAAAAAAAACACTAGAAAACCAACCAATTTAAAAAAAAGTTAAAAAAATAAAACAAATTAACATTTTGAAAACATGTTTTTTAAAAAAATTATTTTTGTATTTAAAGCGTATTTTATTAAATAATAATCTTATTAAAATTAAAAAAAATTGAAAAACAAAATTATAAAAGTTTCTTAAATAAAAATAATACTATAGTTTAAAAGGTAATTAAATAGATGGATAATGTGAGCAAAATGCTAAGTTTTACGATATAAACATATCTAACTGTTGACTAACACACCTAGGGACCGTATATAAAAGAGAAAGAAATGTTAATGACTATACTCAAAGTTTTTAAACTTTAAGGACTAAATCTAAAGTTTTAACATAATCAAAGGGACCATCCATGTAATTTACTCTATAAGATATAACAGTGATCTAGAGAGTGGGTCGCACATGACTAGTTTTTATTAAGTTTTGAGTAAATTTCATGAACCATTCCTTATTAGTTTTTTATTAAGTTTTGAGTAAATTTCATGAACCATTCCTTATGTATTCTTTAAGTAAAAGTATATTCTAATTTTAAATAAATTGTAGAAACCGTCTTTTTTTATTGAGGGGTTGGTAAGAAAATGAAGAATAGCTTTCGAAAGAAGGCTTATCCGCACTTGTTCAACTAAACAAAGTGTCCTTGATTAATATTAGTGTGTTTTTACATGATTTTATTGTGTTTTTATGAGTAATTGTTTTTAAATTAGTACAAGTTTGTTAGATTTCAAAATTTTATATTTAATCAGATAATTATTAATACAACTTAATAATACAAATTTTAATTAGTTAAATAATTTTAATAACTATTTTGTAACATTAGAAGGTTATAAAAAATTCTAATTTATATTTAATTTACGCGTATTAATATTAAAATAAAATGATTTATATCAAAAAGTTAAATATATAATAAATTTTAAAGTAAAGCTAATTTCAAAAAACATCCTTTAGTTAGGTTTAGAATTTCAAAAATACTCATTTAAGGTAGAAAGACTAAAATGCCTTGACTTAACAGAGAAACTTAAGGTCCGTTACTATAAAAGACAAAATCAGTTATAAAAAGTATACATAAAATATAAATAGAGTATTTTCTGAACATAAACGGTGATAGCTACATTTTTTATAAACTTAAAGGATGTTAACTTATACATGGAACTAAATCTTTCAAACTAAGATGCTATACCACATAAAGATTTAGAATCTTTTTCTTCTTGAAACGGTTAACTAACTCATAATTTTATCCTAGTATTTAACCGACACTTTCATCTACCATTGCACTTTGAACTTTCAGCCGCTTGGAGATGAACATCATTAACTTCTTCAAACCACTATACCATAAACCCTTTGAATCAACAAGAAAACAAGAATTAGATAGAAAAAGAAACATATACGATACCAAGTTGGGGGCCTCTTAATTAGATTGGCTAAAAGGTCCTTGTGATTATAAAATTTCAGTGGAACACGTTAAATTGCGTTTAATCCCAATGATCAATATTCAATATCACTTATTTAAAAGTCTTTTGGCTGGTAATATACTCCCAAGTTAAATGATACGTCCGTGCATGTTTTCTACAAATTTTTTAAAATTTGATTACTATTTTGTAAGGTTAGAAAAATGTCGCTTAATATTAATAATATCAATCACCAATAATACAACACTACATATCATAAACTACTTGGTGGTCGTTGGTACCAGCAGTAAGCAGCAATAGAGCAACTAGACATTATAAGCAACTAAGGCAAATGCTATCAGCTA
>BJCN01192432.1:0-11408 GCA_018326445.1 Flaveria brownii
CTTGTTTTATTAATGATGAAAGACGTAGTTAATGATATTTATAATTTAAAAAATGGTTTTATTTGTAACATTAGGTTTATGTAAAAATGGTGCGTTCAATGATAACGGGGCAATCTTAGAAAACGTTTTAAGATGATGACAATGCAAGCAACGATAGCACAAGCATAAGGATAACCAAGCAAGCAAATATGATATCCACATAGATGGGTTACAGAGATGAGGAATGACAGATAACAAAAGTTAACCGAACACGTTAAATGACGGACCTTTGGTGACGGATGTCACAGTTACCTTTTTCTGATTCTATTTCAATTACGTTTAAACCCTTTGATATATTGCATTCTGATTTAAGGACGTCTCCTGTCTCGAGCAATTCTGGTTATAGATACTACATGCTTTTAATCGATAATTACACCCACTACGTATGGGTATATCCACTCAAATACAAATCCGAAACCTTCTCCACTTTTGTCAAATTCCATACCCTAATAAAAACACAATTTCAAACTTCAATTAAAACATTTCAATATGATCTAGGCGGCGAGTTTGATAACAATAATTTTAAAAACTTTGCTCAACCTAATGGTCTTGTTTTCCGCTTTTCTTGCCCACAAACTTCTAAGCAAAACGGACGTGGGGAACGGATGATCTGCCGTCTCAATGATGTCATTCGGGCTTTACTCATTCACGCACACCTACCCTCCATATTTTCGGTCGAAGCCCTTCACACGGCTACTTACCTCCATAATATACTACCTACTAAACGACTTTATTTTCAAACACATGTGTTCGCTTTGTATCGCCGGCACCCCACATATGCTCACCTCCAAGTCTTCGGTTGTGCCTGCTATCCTAATCTCTCATCTAAACAACCAGCCAAACTATCTCCATGCTCCATCCGGGTACCCGAGTGACTTTTGAGGCTATCGGTGCTACGATCCTCTAACAGGTCGGGTTCACATTTCTCGCCATGTCGTGTTTGATGAGTTCTCCTTTCCCTTCACCCAACCGAATCACCCTTCCGCATACAAATTACTGGATGATGAACTCGTACTTCACACTCATCCCTCTTTACCCACCTATACATCCAACAACGTTCCTACCACACCTCCCACCCGATCGCCCTAACTACCTACCCAACAACGACCAGCCCATGCACCCCCCTTCAGCCCACACGAACAACACGGCCCATATCCCACCTCCTTTTTCTCCGGCCCACACCCCACACGCTCTGCCCACCAACCCGACCGAACCAACCGCCCAGCCCGTTTCCCATAACACCTCTGCCCCACCTATCGAACCCATCCCTACTCACCATATGACCACTAAATGCAAAAGTGGAATCACAAAGCCCAATCCCAAATACAACTTTGCCTTAACCACCATCTCGCCTGTACCGACCTCCTACCTTAAAGCCTTAACGGACCCTAACTGGTCTCATGCTATGAACAAGGAATATAGTGCTTTGCAGGTAAACAAGGCTTGGGACTTAGTTCCTAAACCCGCCGATAAACCAATTATTCGGTCCATGTGGTTGTTTTGCCACAAATTTAAAGCAAATGGTTCGCTAGACCAATATAAAGCCCGATTGGTGTGTAATGGTAAATCGCAAACAGTGGGCGTTAACTACATTGAAACCTTTAGCCCGATAGTTAAACCGGCTACCATTCGCACGGTACTCTCTTTGGCCATCTTTAGACATTGGCCGATACATCAATTAGATGTGAAGAATACATTTCTTCACGGGTATTTACAGGAAACCGTTTATATGCAGCAGCTACCGGGATTCAAAAACCACTATTTCTGGACCATGTGTGTCGCCTAAACAAGTCACTATATGGCTTGAAGCAAGCTCTGCTCACCTGGTATAAGCGGTTTTCTTCTTTTATAGTGTCCTTGGGATTTCAAGCTAGCCTATGTGACATATCTCTTTTCACGTTCCGAAAAGGCAATCAAACTACTTTTTTATTGTTATACGTGGATGACATAGTTTTGATAGCCTCAGACCCATCTTTACTAACCAAGATCATCTCCTTCTTATCTTCAAAGTTTGCTATGACCGATCTTGGTCCCTTGCATCTTTACTAACCAAGACCCATCGAAGTAGTGTCACACGGGACTCAGGGGGGAATTATCTTATCTCAAGATCATTATGCCCGGGATATCTTACATCGAGCATCTATGAAAAACTACAAGCCATGTCATAGCCGGTTGATACAAGCTCCAAGTTGAGTGCTTTGGATGGCTCTCTTTTTCCGGATGGCACCCTTTACCAGAGCTTATTTGGTGCTCTACAGTACCTAACATTTACCAGCCCCGACATTACGTACGTGGTTCAGCAGCTTTACTTGTTTATGCATGTGCCTCGGGACACTCATTTCACCTTTATGAAAAGCTTGCTTCGATATATTCATGGGACTTTACCTCTCGGCCTGCGCATCTGTGTCTCCAACTCCAGCTCTCTCACAACTTATTCCGATGTAGACTGGGGCGGTTGTTCGGATTCCTGTCGGTCCACATCCGGTTACAATATCTTCCTTGATGATAACTTAGTCTCCTGGTCATCTAAGCGTCAACCAACTATGTCTAGATCTAGGGCGAAGGCTGAATATCGGGGGGGGGGGGGCCAATGCTATGGCAGAAGCAACGTGGTTGCGCAACCTACTTCTAGAACTACATGTTCCTGTTCTCAAAGCTACAATCATGTATTATGACAATGTCTCTGCTGTGTACCTTACTGGGAATCATGTTCAGCATCAAAGAAAAAAGCAGGTAGAGATGGATATCCATTTTGTTCGAGAAAAGGTCCAGCTTGGTCATATTCGTGTTCTACATGTTCCTTCCTCCATGCAGTATGTTGATATCTTCACCAAAGGCCTGTCTAGATATCTGTTCAAAAACTTTCGGTCCAGTATGAACGTCTTCTCTCGCTCTCGTTCCAACTGAGGGGAACTATTGGAAGTCGGTATATTAGGACTCAATATATATCTATATTTATGTTGATCTATTTGTGATGTATATCTCCTATAATTGGGGAGATTGGTTAGGCCTATGTTTAGCTATAAATATGATCCATTGTATGGAGGAATGACACGATGAATCGAATACCATTGAACACTTTCAATCTTAACTATAACATAAATGGGTTAGTAAAGTTTGGTGATGACTCAAAAGTAAGAATAATGGGAAAAGGGTCTATCGTCTTTGATTGTAAGAACAGAGAACAACGAGTGATGAATGACGTTTACTACATTCTAGATCTCCGAAGTAATATTCTAAGCATAAGGAAACTGGTTGAGAGTGGTTGCAAGGTGTGGATTGAAGATGATTATTTGTGGTTATACGAGAACGAAAACACAGAGATGATGAAGGTGCCGAAAGGCGAAAATCGTCTCTACAAGATCGCCCTAAGAGTGGGTACTCCGGTATGTCTTCTTTCCTCCCTAAGTGATCAAGCTTGGATCTGGCATTCAAGACTTGGTCACATAAGTTTTGAAGCAATAAGTAACATGAAAACAAAGAACCTAGTACATGGGAATTTACGTAGCATGCATGGAGAGCATTTTTGTAATGCATGCATGTTAGGAAAACAAGCAAGAAAATCTTTTCCTAAACAAACCATGTACAGGGCCAGTAGGCCATTTGAGTTAATTCATACCGACTTGTGTGGACCTATATTGTCACCGACGTTGGGCAGAAATCGTTACTTTATGTTGCTTGTTGATGATTACTCCCGATACATGTGGGTATACACTATCAAAAACAAGAATGATGCATTAGGCATATTCAAAAAATTTAAACAGGAGGTTGAGCTTGAAACATCACAAAAGGTTAAAGCCATCAAAAGTGATAGAGGGGGAGTTCCTTAACAACCTATTTACTGAATACTGTGATCAAATCAGAGTAAAAGACTCTTCACCGCACCATACTCGCCACAACAAAATGGTACAGTCGAAAGGCAAAATCAAACGATTCTGAATGCCACCAGAAGTATGATGAAGGCAATGTCGCTCCCACAAAACCTATAGGGAGAAACAGTTAGACATGCGGTTTACGTATTGAATCGGGTCACAACAAAAGCTTTGAAGGTTGCCATTCCTTATGAAGCATTAAAGGGAAGAAAACCAAACATAACCCATTTGCGGGTCTTTGGTTGTTTATCACATATGAAAATCCTGATGGTTAACACACGAAAGTTAGATGATGGCAGCGTTAAGGTAGTAAACCTTGGATCTGAACCGGGATCAAATGCTTATCGGTTATATGATCCTGTTCAAAATAAAATCTATGTAAGTAGAGACATGATCTTTGAAGAAAATAAAAAGTTCAAATGGAACTTGTGTGATACAAAATTACGGTTTGGATCTGGACCAGAATGGGTCGAGTTCATTATTAGGGCTGGTGAAAACGAAACCAACAGTGCACAGATTGATCAACGAACCACGTCATCAACTAACCCATGTAATTCAAACAAACTCAATGATCAAACATTTGCAACCCAAAACCAAATCCCTGATGAGACTGAAGGAGCCAAACAACAGAACCAAAACTTGGGGCAACCAACTACCAACTCAGATCCCACTGAACCTCGAAGGTCAACCAGACAAACTACAAAGCCTACCCGTTTAAATGACTATGTTTTACTTCAAGAACAAGAATGCTTGATGTTCGATGATGAACCTGTAAACTTCTATGAAGCAAATAAAGTCGAGGAATGGAGAAAAACTATGAAAAATAAGTTAGAGTCAATCTAAGCAAATAAAACATGGGAACTATGTACCCTACCTGCTGAAACCAAGGCCATTGGGTTAAAGTGGGTATATAGAATAAAACGAAATTCAAACAGATCAATTTCAAAATACAAGGTGAGGTTGGTTGCAAAAGGGTATGTTCAAGAACAAGGAGTAGACTTTGACAAAGCATTCGTACCAGTGGCAAGGATGGAGACAATAAGATTGATCTTAGCTCTTGCAGCTCGAAACAAGTGGGTGGTTTACCACTTGGACGTAAAGCAACATTTTTAAATAGAGACTTAAAGGAGGTTGTATCCGTAAAACAACCTGATGGTTTTGTAAATCCTGGAAGAGAACAACGTGTCTATAAATTGCGCAAAGCACTATACGGCCTTCGTCAAGCTCCAAGGGCATGGAATGAAAAGCTTGACAAAACTCTAAAAAAGTAGGAGTTTTATAAATGTCCAAGGGAATCAGCGGTTTACAAAAGAATAAAAAGGGTGAACTAACCATTGTTGGAATTTATGTAGATGACATGATCGTCACCGGAACTAGTATAGTCGAAATAAACAAATTCAAGGAGCAGATGAGTCAAGAGTTCAAAATGCAAGATCTTGGCATACTTACATATTACCTTGGACTTGATGTTACTAAAAAACAAGATTATATAAGTGTTAGTCAGGAGAATTATGCAAAGAAGATATTAAAATTAAGTGGCATGGAGGATTGCAACTCAAGTAAGTACCTATGGAGCCAAGGTTGTAGCTCTCTAAGGATGAAAATGGGCAACCAGTTGACGCTACAAAATATCATAGGCTCATTGGCAGTTTAAGATACTTAATGCATACACGACCCGACTTAAGTTACTCGGTGGGATGGTTAGCAGGTTCATGCAAGAACCAAAACAATCACACATGCAAGCCTTGAAGCACATTCTTCGGTATGTAAAAGGAACTATTAAGTATGGGATACGCTTCAAAAAATCTCGGAAACCCAAACTAACCGGCTACTGTGACAGTAGTCATGCATCAGATTGCTCAGATGGGAAAAGTACCACTGGAATGGTGTTTTACCTTGGAGATGCATTGATATCTTGGAGCTCTCAAAAACAACAGATAGTAGCACTCTCGTCATGTGAGTCGGAATTCAAGGCAGTTTCAGCCGCTGTGTGTCAAGCAATGTGGTTACGAGGTTTACTAAGTAATTTGACCGGAGAAGAAGAAAAGATTGCAACACTCAATATAGACAATAAATCAGCAATAACATTAACTAAGAACCCTGTATTTCATGGATGAAGCAAGCATATAAACACAAGATTTCACTTCATTCGAGAATGTGTCAAAAGAGGAGAAATCGAAGTAGAGTACATTCGAGGCTCGGAACAAAAGGCTGACATTTTAACGAAAGCATTGCCAAGGATAAAGCATGAAGAGATCGATGAGAAACTTGCTCGGGCTGGAAGACTTAGGCGGAACGAATCAGGATTAAGGGAAAAAATGATAAGTATTAATCCTGATCCGATCGATAAACCGGGGTGGCAAGGTTGATCTCGTGGGGAGGCTATGGAGGAGATCAAAGTTTAAATAATTTATCTAGTTATTCTTATGTTTATCTTTATGTTTATCCAGTTAAATTTGAAAGTTTGTTTTGATTTTGAAGTCGGTAGTTTCTCTTATAAATAGGACTATGTACCTTAAAATTGACATTATGAGTTTATGAAAGTGTATTGGAATTGTTCTTCCAATTAAAGTGTTTTGTATTCAAAATCAATTGTTCCCCAACAGTTTAGTCATGTAGGAGTTATAAATCCCATGGCTAGATGGATATACATTTGTCTTAAGCATTTTGGCAGCTTATGAAAGGTGACATTTTTGAATCAGTTTGTCACGTTTCAAAAGATGCATTTTTTCCTAGAGGATGTAATTCATTGTTCTTAATGTTTATTTCAATAGTTTAAATCCCGATATTAGTTAAGGAAGCTCAGGCTGATTTGCCTCGTTGGTATTCGATCAATACAAATAATTGCTAAAATATTGGCTTAACACTAAGGTGATTGATTGATGTTGTTGTTGGATTAAACAATCGAGTTTCATTAAAAGGCGCAAACTTTGGACAAGGAGTTGATTATGAATGAACTTATGGAGTGGGTTAAAAAGAAAAAAATAACTAGATTGATGATTTTAAAATCGATTTTGAGGTGTATGATTCTTAATTTAAACCAGGATTAGTTAGAGAAGGTCATGGATCTTTTTAAGGTGATTAAAGTGGGAAATAATGATATTTCTTTATCCCAAAATGATGCTATAATATTTGTAGGTGAACGATCTAAGTTTAATGTTCAATCTAGCGTCCGAACCTTGATTTGTTTATACATGGCTTCTAGTTTGAAGATCATGCGATATGTACAAATCTAATTTATATGGAGTTGGTGTTTCCTTTGACGAAGTGGTTTTTTAGCTTCTTTGACTACTTGTAATCTGAAAAAGCTTCCTTTTATCAGTTTAGGACTTGCGGTTGGAAAAAATATAACTAATCAGAGAGGGTGGAAGGTTCTTATCGATGAATTTAATGAGAGGTCATCTAAAATGGAAAGCGGGATTACTCTTTATTGGAATTCCATCTTTATGTGCTTTGAGCGTTGGTATCACTACCGTTAATTTTACTATTAGAATATTGGATTTTGACAACGAATGTTAATATCCTTTGTTAAATCAAATTAAGATTCCATTAAACTTTTTTTCCTTATCTAAGAGAGTCGGGAATACTTCTTTTAGAATGATTTCTAGTTATATAATTATAGATTAATTGGCTAAAAAATTCCATAGATTTTATGCATTAGAAGAAGACAAACAATATTTAATTCAACAGACGACTTTATCAAATGAAAAAGATGTCTGGGTGTGTGCATTGAAAGGTATGAATGAGTTCAAAGTTAAATGAGCTCGCTCTCATATTGACAATTTAACTTATCATGTCGGTGTTATACATACTATTAAGGAGGTTAATAAACAAGTCATCAATTACAAGAGATTGATAGTTCAGGGGTGTATATTGTAATTTTTCCTTTTTTAGTTGGAAGTTAGTTAGAGATGTGAATTAGATAAGAGTTCAGATGTGGATCATAGTTGATGATCTTCATTCTAAAATTTCATTTTCTGTATTGTATTCTTGAGCAATCGAATTCATTATTTTGATTCTTGTATTCTTGATTTCATCTTCAACAAGTGGTGTCAGAGCCAACGGTGAATTAGGGCTCGAAACGGAAGAGTGGAAACAATCGGAAGAGCAGAAACAATTGGAAGAGCATCAAGATCATGAAGGTTTCCACAAAGTTTGAGTTGGAAAATTTTGATGGAAAAAATGATTTTGGATTGTGGCGACTCAAAATGAGAGCGTTGTTGGTCCACCGGGGTTTGGCGGTGGCCCTAGCCAGAGAAGCTAAACTTCTGGCTATGATGTCAGAGAAAGAGAAGAAAGACATACTTGAGAAGGCATATAGTGCAATTATCTTGAGTCTGAGAGATCGAGTACTACGAGAGGTGTCGAAGGAGACGTCGCCAGCTAGAATTTGGATTAAATAGAGGGTTATACATGACCAAATCGTTAGCAAACCGATTATACTTGAAGAGAAGGCTGTACACGTTCAATATGAGCCCAAGTAGTCACTAGAAGATCATACAGACAAGTTCAACAAGTTAATCTTAGATTTGGAAAACATAGATGTATCAATCGACGATGAAGATCATGCAATTTTGTTTTTAACATCTTTGCCTAAGTCTTTCGAGCATTTTGTCGACACTTTAACGTATGGAAGAGACTCACGCTCCATGGATGAGGTGTTGGCTGCATTAAACTTGAAAGAATTAAAAAAAGAGATTAGATACAAAGGATGAACTCGATGATGGGCTATTTGTTTGAGGGAAGTCAGAACAAAGAAGTTCAAGAAAAGAGGAACTTCAAGGTCCAAATCAAAGGCAACTAGACGATGCTACATATATAATTAAGAAAAACACCTAAAGAGAGAATGCCCAGAAAGAAAGAATAAGAAAAATGACTCTTCTTTTGTGAAGGGTTTAGGATCGGGTTCACCAGAGGCATCAATAGACGGGTATGAGTCAGTAGACGTGTTGATGGTGTCTAAGGGAGGTAATGGTGAATAGGGGTGTAAACAAGCCAAGCTGGCTCGTAAGCGACTCAGGATCGACTCGAAAAAAGCTCGAATCGAGCCGAGCTTAAACGAGCTCGAACCCGAGCTCGAGCCCATATTTTTGCTCGTTTACTAAATGAGCTCGAGCCCAAGCTTCACATATCGAGCTCGAGGTGGCTCATGAGCCTAAACGAGCTTTTGTTATATATATATATATATATATATATATTATTTTTTACTTATCAAATAGGTGATGATAGGGAGTGTCAAATAAAGGGACATGGAACCATATGTCTGAATCTTGATAATGGAGGGGAACTGATCCTATAAAAGGTAAGGTACATTTCCAAGTTAACTAGAAACTTGATCTCACTAGGTTCTTTAAGAAGGATGGATATCATATGAGTTTAAAAAGTGGAAAGGTTAAAGTAGTAAAAGGTGCATTAGTAACTTTAACTGGTACTAGAAAGAGTAATAACATCTATACACTAGATGGGAAGGTTGATCAAGATGCAATGTATGTTGCAAAAGAGGGTGTGACTGATCAGGCTAGATTGTGGCATAACAGGATGGGTCATATTAGTGATCAGGGATTTGCAGAATTGAGAAAGCAGCATGCATTTGGAGATATTCAAGCAAGAGGAGTAGGGTTTTGTGATCAATGCAATATGGGTAAGGCTCATAAGGTACGAATTATGAGTAGTAGGCATAAGACTCAGGGTATTCTAGACTATGTGCACTCATATTTGCAGGGGCCAGCACAGTTCAAGTCATTAGGAAGGGCTAGGTAGTTTATGTCCCTAATAGATGATTACTCAAGAAGAGTGTGGGTATTCATCTTGAGGAGCAAATCAGAAGAATTTGATACATTCAAGACCTGGAAGATCATGGCTGAGAATCAAACTGGGAGAAAAATTAAGAAACTGAGGACAAACAATGGGATAGAACTTTGCAGCGGGGAATTTAATCAATACTGTAAGGTGAATGGTGTTGCAAGGCATCTTACAATTCCAGGAAACCCCCCCCCCTAGCAAAATGGCTTAGCAGAATGAATGAATAGGACCTTAATGAATAAGGTTAGGTGCATGCTGATCAGCTCAGGTCTGCCTAAGACTTTTTGTGCTGAAGTTGTGTGCACAGCTGCTTATCTAGTCAATAGAAGTCCTTCATCTTCTATTAATATGTATACACCAATGGAGAGGTGGTCTGGGTTCGTTCAGACTACACGTTCAGACTACACGAACTTGGAACCAAGATGAGGGTAGTCCAAGGATTATGCTCAGTAGGTATGTGGTGTTTAGAGAACAGGTGATGTACAAGGAAGTGATCAGTGGTATTAGTGATGTTTCTTTTAAAGACTAGGAAGTTCAGATTGAGGTGGAGCAGGTTACCCAGCTAGGAGGTGATATGGCTAGAGAATCTGGTAGTCCTGTATAAGTGGAAGGGACATCAGGGAATGAACCAGGGTCATCAGGGGTTGAACCTAGGTATAGCATTGCTAGAGATCATACTAGAAGACAAGTTATACCTCCTACAAGGTTTAGAACTGATGAGGAAGTGTCAGCATTTGCTTTTATGAGTGCTGAACAAGAAAGTGTTCAAGAACCAATTATTTATGAAGAAGTAATGAGATCACCTAATAAAGATAAATTGATTAAGGCAATGAAGGAAAAGATGGAATCATTGTATAAGAATGGTACCTGGGTCTTGGTTAATCCTCTGGATGATCACAAGTTAGTAGGTTGTAAGTGGTTATACAAGCTGAAAGAAGGCATACCTGGAGTTGAAGGCCCTAGGTTTAAAGCAAGATTAGTGGCTAAGGGTTATACTCAGGAGAGTGGGCTTGATTATACAGAGATTTTTTCCCCTGTTGTGAAACATTCTTCGATAAGAATTATTCTATCATTGACTGCAGTTAAAGACTATGAGTTGGAACAGATGGATGTTAAGACAGCCTTCTTGCATGAAAATCTTGAAGAACACATTTATATGCATTAGCCAAAAGGTTTTAAGGTAATGGGTCAAGAGGGAAAAGTGTGTTTGCTTAAAAAATCTTTGTATGGTTTAAAGCAGTCGCCTCGGCAGTAGTACAAGAGGTTTGATGATTATATTCTTATGAATGGTTTTAATCGAAGCTCTTATGATAGTTGTGTTTACTATAAGGAGTATTCTAGACTTAAGTTTGTATATCTACTGTTATTGGTATGGAGATACATAGAATGAGAGAGTTGAAACAGCTTAGATTAACTCAAAGTTCTTATACTCGAAAGATTTTGAATAAGTTTTGTGTGGAAAAGAGCAAGCCTGTTTTGACTCCTTTAGCTCAACACTTTAAATTGTCCAGTAAAGATTGTCCTTCAACATCAGAGGAAGAAAATTATATGAACAAAGTTCCATATGAAAGTGCAGTTGGGAATTTGATGTATCTAATGGTTTGTACTAGACCAAACCTGGCTTATGTTGTTAGTGTAGTAAGTCGCTATATTTCAAGGCTAGGAAAGGCTTATTGGAATGTTGAGTGGTTGAAG
>BJCN01192473.1:0-11717 GCA_018326445.1 Flaveria brownii
GTGACATGATCTAAAGCATAAACCCATCCATATATGTCTATACAAGTTGATATGGCCTGTTAGACTTGAACAGTCTTAAGAATGAAATCTGACCTTTGTGAAGGTTTCCCCTTGATTTAGAAGATAAAGCAGCTTTGTAATAACCTGAAAACAGATAGGTAAACCACATTTGGTATGAAACAAACAATACTAATAGCAAGAATCACAATGAAAAAAACCAGCACCTGGGAACACCTCCTTGAATCTAGCTGAGGATCATTAAATACCCTGGCTTCTTGAAGAACTGCTCCCTTCTCAATTCCGAGAAAGGGAGAGTACTCTGCTGCACATAATCAGAAAACTCCATATAAAATACAAGAAACATTTGTTTAACAGCCATGATTCATTCATTATTAGGTAACCGAGTCTGGCATACACAGATCTATATCATCTTCCACTTATTTGATGTGTGTAATTCATCCATCTCAATAAGATCATATGCTTGTGAACTAAATTTGTGAAAATTTCTAAATAACAGAATGCCAATGCGTCGATGTGCACATACATCATCTCTCTAGTCTCTAATATCCTATCATCATGTTTTAAACCACAATGATCCTAAATCAGGATTATATTTCCTCAACGCTCTCTAAATCAGTCGTACAAGAAGACTCAAACCTAATTTCATGAATGTCAATACCGTTACAGCCAAAACCTACCAGATCAACTAATCAACTACCTCTAAGCGCTTGGTAATCATCTCACCTAAAACTATCGTTACCACATAATCGAACTGAATGTCAATCTAACAACTGAACGTATCATGAACAGATCATATCGATGAAATTGAGAGAGTTCTTGTAACAATTGAACCAAAATTCGAAGGAGATGGTGAAGACTCAAAGTACCGTACCTTCCTCGTCGCGATCATCGTCTTTCTTCACGAACTGCGCCATCGGAGAGATGAAGGTTGAGATTTAACCTAGAAGATTAACTATTTGGTAAGATTTAGCAGATCTATTTGAGGGTTTGTGTGAGTGTTTGAGCCCAATCGAAGCTTTTTATCAATGGAAAGATGAGGTTGCAGATCTCTTCACTGTATCTCCCGATGCTTTTGTGATTTTGTGAGTGAAGTGTGATCTTTTTTAAGGGTTTGATCTTTGGAAAATAAAAATAAAAACCTATGTTAGGTTGTAAATGCAACATAGATAGTTAGATACTACTAGTCGGTGAATCCACATGTTACAGCAGTGATTTTGAAATTTGTAAAGCTTGATTTTGAGATTTGTATACTAATCTTTAGAGGAAAATGTTATTTTTGTTTCTGACGTTTTGTTCAACTTGCAATTTCAATCCAATTTTTTTTTTTTATTTCAATCACTATAGTTTACCAAATGTTATCATTTTCATCCACTCCACTAATTCCATTAAGATCTCCGTTAAATATGAAAGTATTTTAGTATTTTTCAACACTTTAATCATCCAATTAAAACAAATTAATCAATTAATATTCAATTAAAACTAAAAAAAATATGAGCGACTAGTGGGATCGGATTTTTTGATTTAAAAGATTCAATTAACTCTAACTCATATTGTTCGATTGATATCTGCTGTGAGATCTCAATTAACTTTCACATTTTGTTTTAACGTGTACTTTTATCCGATTGAGGTCTGCTATGGATTGAGGTCTGTTGTTGTCACGCTTTGTTTGATTGAATTTTGCTATTGTCGCGTTTGTTTGAATGTGACAACAACGGACTTCAATGAAACAAAATGTGACAATAGTACGTTCGAACAAAACGTGAAGATCCATTAAAAGCACACAGCAAACCTCAATCGAACAACATGAGTTAGCGTTAATCAAAACTTTTAAATTAAAGTGTCCGGTCTCACTAGTCGCTTCATAATTTGTTTTAGTTTTAATTGAATATTAATAAACTAATTTGTTTTAATTGGATAATTAGGGTGGTGAAAAACAATAAAAATACCCTAATATTTAACGGAGATTTTAACGGAGTTATTGAAATTGATGAAAATGGTAACATTTGGTAAACTACAGTGATTGCAATGGTTAAAAAAATATTTTTTGATTGAAATGACAAATTTAACAAAAAGTCAGGGATGAAAATAACATTTTACTCTAATATTTAACTTTGTGGTTTAAGTAACAACTCGGTTTTAGAAAAGTTCACGTCAAACGTTGATAAAATCATTTCAACTCATGATTTCGAGTAACAACTCGGTTTTAGAGAAAATTACATTGAACGTTGAGAATTAAACACATCAAGAAATAAGAATGTTATAAAACATAATATATAAAAAGTTGCAAGAGAAAACAAAAAAAAATATTAAAAAACCAAAATTTGAAACCAGCTTCAACAAGTTGTATATTTGTAGTTTAACTAAAAGAGTGCACACGCAATGCGGTGGGGTGAAATTTTACATCCGACACGTGTTTCTAATTTTTGTTATTCTTGTAGTAATTTTACAAAAGTCTACTATATTTTTTCTAAGCTAAAATTTAAAACACCTAATAAATAGGTTTTGAATGATGACTTGTAATTTACGCATCAACTTATTATACCATACAAAACACAGTTCGATTCAGCAAAAAATTTACAACAAAACGTTCTAAAAAAACACAAGTTATAATTGTAGTCTTAAAAAGTTTTTAAACATGATAGGTTTAAAAGATATAACTAAAATCTTAAAACAAATTAAGTTTTTTTGGTTTATGGGTAGATAATGTAAGTGTAAAGTTATTATGTAACTAACTATAAGGGTAATCTGTAAATAATGTTAAAAATACTACTGTACCTAAACAATTTGATAATATCTTAAAATACCACTTTCACATGCTTTATATATATTATATATTACTTGTAAAAACGTGTACCTACATGTTTGTCTAAATGAAAATGTGCAAAGTTAAATGAGTCACTTACGTTGGAATCAAATAGGTATATACTATGTAAAATCATTGTAAGTATAGCTTATAGGATCATATGTTAACGGGCTATTTCCTTGACATATTAAACACATAGATAGATCCAAGGCATCAATCATAAATATTTTAGGGTGTCATCATTAATTAGAGTACAAGATAAGACTTGTAAGGCGTAGGCGTTTTCGAAGGCTTGGGAATGTAACCCAAAGCATATACATAACGTCAAGAGAAGAATGTCTGCCTTAAGAAAATGCTCTCTCCTCGTAGTTGTAAGGTCGCAGGTTGTGGAAGATGCGCTTGTGGATAGCGTTTGACCATCATACTTGAATGCCTTAGCTAAGGTAAAGCGAACACTGAAGGGCGTTATGTCACTCCTAGTTCATTCTCACAAGGGAGTTGGGGTCTAGGCGTTGCTTTCTACTGTGACCCCGATAGACATGTTTTGTTTACTATTTGAACATGCATAAATCTTTTGATAATCTCAACAATTAGAGGGATGAGATTTTTTTTATCCAAGTATTCCTTTGAGTTTTGCATTAATTATTCAATATTGTTTAATATCAAAAGTATCAAATAGAAAAACAAAACAATTAACACAAAATTGGAAAAAATTAGTTATTGCAGTACGTTTGAAGTCATGTTTAAGAACATCAAATGACCATTATACCCCAGATACAGAATCATAATTGACGTTGGAAGCATCGCCAAACGAACTCCAGATACTCAGATAGCGAGGCCGATATGAAATTCTTCTGCTCATTTTGGCTACAATTGTGAGTTTACAAACAAGAGAACTAAAATACAACTAAGATTAAAAAAAGTTTATATAGCCATACAACATATAATACCAACCCACACCTTCAGAAGATGATAATCAGGCGCAAATGAACCCTAGGATATCCTTGTAACTTGATAAGACAACAATACCCCACACTACGAATCTCAAATTATCTACACGACTTTGAACATAAACACATAACCTAACTCATTAACATAACACTTCTATCGATACTAGATTACCTCTAAGATTTAACTCCTCAAGGAAGCACATACGCGATAAGATGAGGTGGCACATAACTGATATCAAGTCAAACCGCATAACTTCCCTTTAGTTGACTTTTGATTGTAGCAATCTTTCAGTTAATCTGGACCCTTAATTTCAGAGCATACTGATATGCAATCTTGACTGCTAAGCAAAAAATCAATATCATCATGGCAGTAAGAAGAATAAAGAGATAATGCATGTAAAGGCCATCCACGTATTTATCCAGTTTCACTACTATTATACCAAATCCGGCTGTAAAATGACAAAATTACTACTTTTTTTTTGCATTGAATTGCTGGTTATTAATAATAGCTTGACACAATAGTATTTTTTTTTTCTTCTCAAAAATATCAAGGGCATTTCCATTGTTAGGTATGTTTTTTGGCCGGATTTGCTATAAAACTAGTTATACAAAATATACCAAGAATTAACAAAATTAAAGCTTACGAGATCAAGAAAATAACTCACGTGGTAAAAAGTTGTCAGAAAGTTATTGTGCTATACCAATAACATAAAATAACGTTATTTGAAGGTCAAACTACTTCATTCCTTGCCTCCTTGGTTGTTTGAAACCTGAGCAGGGTTTGCTGCAGCTGTTGTGGGTCCCATCGCGTTAGAAAAAGGAGGTGTGGGTCCAGTCATGGGTCTTGAAAGTGGTAGACTTTGAGGGGTCATGTTCACTGGATTTGAAGGCCTTTGTAATGGATGTGCCATGGGCCTAGAGGAAGCAGCACCTGACATGCCCAAACGTGCTGCAATGATTTGGGCTCGTTCTTGGTAAAGTCTCTGTTTTGACCTTTCTAATTGTTCTCGGGCCCTTGATACTAGACCATCCATCTCACTAAAGAAAGTCAACTTCGTCTCCAACTTGTGCAACTGTAGCATGAATTAAGTCAATAATTTATCACTAAATACTCTATAAACAAGAGAAACCTTATCATGCTTGCATTCTAAGATGTGGGGAAGGACACGAGTCAAAATGAATTCAAGTGAAAATGGGCAATATCCGTCAGGTTGGGTTTGGACCCAAAGATGTTTTGCCTGATTATTAGAACATGTTCTATCAGTAATAAATGTCGAGTACTCAAGTTTACAAAAATATATTACTACAAGGGCAAACTGCACAGAATAGAAACAAACTTTTACATATTTTCTTGATTCTAGCAACAGATATAGAATTAGGCACAACTTCATTGCTGACTTTAGCAACCAAGTTACTTTTTATTTCTGATTGTAACAATGAAGGGCCTATTTGAGCAGTAGCAGGATATTTATTTGCTAATTTTTCAAAATTAAGTTGTGGCATCTAATTTGCATTTAAATATTATTTCAAATTTACATTTTATAAAAGAAAATTTTCAAACTGGTAAATAATATACCTCCCAAGAGTTTTTTCATGTGACCTCTAATGACTGACCAGCATGGGATTAACAATTTACAAGTAAAAACGGTTATAATGATGTTGGTTGCTAAATTCAGTGATAAATTATAAGCCGGTTTCAATGTTCGTTTATATCTTTTGCAGACTTGCAGTTTGTCCTTAGTACAACAATAATAACTTAATTTTCTTGAATGAAGCGACCGAGAAAGACTTGCACGTGTTTACTTTTTGTATTGAAAATACACTTGGGATTATAAATAAAACCTAACCAGAATCAGCCCATTCATAAGTGAATCAGTTGGCTTGCCACCATACCTGCTTTTCTACCAATGACGTAGCCAGCTGTCGAATCTGGTCTTCTTCCTGGTCTGCTAAGAACTTAGCCTTAACTGCAGCAGCTGAGATGGCAGTAACAGCTGCACTTGTCAATTTATGCATTAGTGGATCATCTTTAGGGTCTAGAGGTTTATTATCCACATTTTTGGAGTCTTTTGCTCCTGCGTCTCCTACATCATTGAACATAACCAACAAACTGAATTAAGTATAGTAAATAAGATTTCATTGGTAAAAAGTTAAAAACAAACCAAAGTTTAGCCTAACTTATTACTCCTTCCCAAAAACATTGTCCATCATTTTACTATAATTTGTTACATGCATTATATAAGGCATCGATTAAACATTCCTAAAACGGTGTTTTTCTCTTGTCAGCGCTTATTTTGGTTGGAGGGAGGGATACTAGTTAACACTATTTGTTCTAATTTTGGTTATTCAATGCTATGAGAAGTATCATTGAAGTTATTGAACTATCCACAAAATCAAATATCAAAGAAACCTGAAATTTGTGTGTTTTCAGCCGATGTAGGCAGGGGCGGTTCTGTCTTTTCAGACATCTCCTCATCTTTTGGAGCTTCAGTGGACTCAGAGACTACTAACCCTAACTCTGGCCCACCATCAGCAGTATCTTCAGTTTCCATTTTGGAATTTGAAGAATTCTCCACTTTATCAGTTTCATCAGTAATAACTGGTTTCTTAGTCACTGGATCCTTGTCTTTCTTTGAAGAACCTCCCCTTCTTCGTGTGCCAATATTCCTTCCTTTTTTAGTACCTGTCACTTCTTCTGTAACTGCATCCTCTTTTTTTTCATCAGAAACCAACTGTTTTTCGGTTTCGCTCTCGTTTTCAGTTACTTCTGTACCTTCCTTTTCCTCTTCCTGCTTATTGCAAGAATCGGTATTCTCTTTCAAGCCTTCTTGCTCCACCACTTCTTGCATATCTCTGTACCCATTAAATGTTAGTTATATTTAGAGGCAGGGTGATTTGCGTGACAGGTTAAAATAGACCACATTTGTTGGTTTGACCAGTTAACTTTTTATCTGTTTTTTTGGTCAAATGATTTATGTATATTGTCATAAGACCAACCAACTTTCAACATATGTAGCGCTATAGTCTCTTAGTGCAATGGCTATATCCCTTAACTGTCTTTGACTTGTTATACATGTCACTTGAAACAGCTGACATGCTAAATGCTTATGTGAATGACATGTGTTTAAAAATTATATATAATAATATAAAAAGAAGTTAAAATCAGTGAAGGGATATAACCAATACAAAAAAAAAGAAGTTAAACCAAACTGCTAAATTAATGAAACTTGGTACACATGCTTTTAACCTTAGGTCATAATGACATTTTCAACAAGTAAATAAAAACTAAGGGTTACAAAAAAAGGTGAATGAACTAAACTGTTAAAATGTTGAAAATCAGTTGGTTTTATCCAACAGTAGCCCTAAATATTATATAAAGAAGGTTCAAAACATTTTAATACTTTGGGCAACTTTCAAAGTCTTTAAATTGGCACATTGACATGTTGAAGTTAAAAACATGACCCAAATCAATCCATTTTTAAGTTCGTTGAAACCGCCACCTCTAGTTATATTTTCTTAATTGGTAGTTAAATATGAATCTAGAGATTTATTGACCTATCTGTGTCGTCTGCTTTTTTGGTTTCATCAGTGGGATCTTCTAAAACAAAAGAATGTCTTGCGGACAGCTGCAAGCCTGTGCCACCATTGGACACAGATTTCAGAGACGTACGGGCTGAAGCAGTCGCAATATTAGGTTTCACTAACCGAGTCAAAAATGCTGCCTGAAAAAGAATAATAAAAAAGGTAGCAAACTTAAGAAAATATACAAGACTGAAGCAGGGGATAAGGACTAAAGATTATCTGTCAGGATAGATACTCATATGTTACCCTTTTTTAAGATACACTCTCCAATCCTACTAATATTTTTCACAGACAAAAAACAAATTAAAATATGTAGCATATGTTAGTTTAATTCTTTCTTTGTGTTTAGTTTGGTGTTGTAAATGTTCAGTCTATAATGTTTAGGGACTGTAAATGTAAATAGTTAGTTAGCTCTAACTAGTATAAGTACATGTGATTAGTGTGTAATTCTTCATCACTTTCAATAAACTCAGTGTCATTATGTTTTGAATTCGAACAGCATAAATGCAGATTTTAGTTGTTAGTATGCTGATATTACTATTGGTTCATTAAAGATACAAATTGACTTGGAAAACATGCAGGATATAATGATAAGACTAATTGAGGTTAAAATTGCGAAACTAGTAAATCATGGCTATCCATTTTGAAAAGTGAACATATACTATGGGAGAAGTTAAAATAGTAATGTGAACATTAACTTTGGGAGGGAGTACTACATAAATCACAAATATTAATTCAGAAGTTCCTTAAATTCATTTCTAAGGGGGGGTGTTTGGGATTGCATATTTAAAGAGCTTATGCTTAACATATTTCATCCTAAGGGTAAAAATTTACTTTTGAAACCAAAACGAATTCTCAGTTAACAATTTCAAACTGCTTATTGAAAACAGCTCATTTACCCTAACACAAGCATAAAATGCTTTCCTGCATCCAAACACTCAAAAGTCCATATTTAGAAAACAACACATGAAAGCAGAGAAGTTGTTTAAATAAGCACATCTCAACCCCCTAAAACAGAATATAACTTACCATTGCCATGACAGGGTTACCAGCATCAGCAAAGCAGAGTTTCTCATCAAGGGAAGAAAGGGACCCCACAGCATCAAATGCTTCTTTTAGTGCTTTCACTGCAATATTCGCACCATTTTCCTGTTCATTATCTTCTAATTTTTTACTATTATCCATCAATTCTGAAATCTCTGTTGGACAGGATCCTGGTTGATCATTTTTAGCCTTTGGATCCTCAGTTTCTTTTGTATCTTGCGAATCCCTCTCTTCCTTATCTACTTCCATTTTTTCATCATTTTCCTGTTGACTTTGACCAACTTCTTTCTTCTCGCCATTTTCATCAGAAATTTTTGTATCTTTCTTCTCATCGTCATCTTCATCATCACAATCCCAAAAAGAGTCTTCAATTGGCATTCGAAGAAAATGCAAAATACATTGAGCTTTTGTTTTTGTGGCAACATGTTCAGCAATCTCATTCCAGTTTTCTTTGAAAAGTTGCAAAGCTTCTAGAAGAAGTAGTGTTTCTTGATCTGTCCATTTTCCGCTACTTGCACCAGCAGCATCACCAGGCTCCATGAGAATGAAATCAGATGTGGCCATGTCAGAGTCAAACTTGCCTTTGTTGAAGCATTCAGTACATAAGTCAAAATCTGCCTGCCTAACAGAAACTGAATCAACATAAAACAGACAAACATGATGTGTGCTCGTAGATATGTACGTAAGGAACTTGTTTCCGTATATTTAGACTCAAGTATTGACATTACCACATTAACAATTTTAAAGTTTGCAGTCAGTAAGCATGCATGATTATTTTCCATTCAATATCTTTATAGCATTAAAGATTTCTCTCTATCTTCTTCTAACAACTACATTTCTGTATATGTTCTTGTTTTTATATCTTTTGAGTTTCTACTTCCTAGAAGATCCAAATTATACACAAATTACATCTATTATTCTACCTAGGATTTCCTTATCGTATGAGATGAAATCTTTGTAATTTACGCTATACTCCAAATCAAAGATTACATGTGTTCATGGACATAAAAGGTCATAGTTTGTTTTAAAAATCTGTGCACACTACACCAAAAAAGATGGAGAGATCTTTTTAGCTCTGTTTGCTATAGTTTCTCCACCTCTAGATTGCTTAATATGTAACTAATAAAAAAGTTAATATTTAACAACACTTCATTGATAAAAGCACATAGTATTTCTATTTTTTTCAAAAAAGTATGTCAAAAAATAAATCATTCACTCTTCGACAGAAAAAATATTAACTTCTATTTGAGTGTAAAATAACATTTTTGTTGATAGGGAATTAAAGATATTATTGAAGTAATTACCAAGTTCATGAACATCTAAACATATATTATTAAAAAAATTACATTTTTCCACATTATCTAGTATTTGGCAATTATTTTCCCTTAAAAAGAAGCCGATGTGCAAATCTACTTACACGATAATTGATACAGATGCTGATGCCAATTGGCATACATCCATGAGTTCTAAAAAATGGCCCACTTCCGCACACTATCATGGATGGATACCAAATGGCGGATATGTATCATTTCTCTAATCACTACTTTTATTTGGCAAGTCAGATATAAAACTGAAAGGCATATTAGTAGATACTACTTGGTAGAATTGCATGAATAATTGAATAGCACAAAAGGATAAGGAAGCATATCGAATTGTGGTGATAGACTTGTAATTAAGAAGGAACTTAAGAACTCTAAGAAACGACGGACCTGCTTCTGACAGTGGTATCGCTTACGAGAGCAATCAGCTGCACATGAATTGCAGTGATATTCAACAGATGGTCCATCCGGCTGTGCTGAGTCGTCAATCATTACAGACTCAGGCAACCGGTATGGAACGGCAGGCATTGCAAAACTACTCCTAGGTACAACTGGCGAGCTTACTTGCTCCACATCAAACTCATACAATTTCTGTTTTAATGAATTTACTTTTGCAGCTTCTTCAGAATCACCCACCGACTTGACAATATCTGCCTCAGGGAGTGGATGGTAATTAATTAACCCCCAGTAGTCTAAAAACTCCATCACCTCCTTTTTAGCGTCCAATTCTCCACCCGATATCTCAGAAAGATCTTTTTCCTCTACTTGGGTGCTGGGATTCTCATGAAATCTTTTCATGATCGAGTTTCGAATTTCCAAGTAACTTTCACGAGTCCGATTCTCCAATTTTCCATTGAAGAAAGAAGGCAATGCTTTCTCCTCCAATGGATGAACTTTTGTCCACGAAAACCAACCTATAAAAGCCACCATGCATCAGTTCATAGTAGGCCATTCTTATGTGATCAACCACTAGCTATATTTAAAAAAAAAAACTCTACATAATTAAAGTATGAAACAATCAAAAGAATATTGATCCAATGTCTTGACCATAGAAAGTCCAAAAATTACATTCAACCATATATCAAAATCGAAAAAATGTTACGTTTCATATCCTCTTCACTGATTCTATCAACATAAAAAAAATGAGCAACTGAGCATATCTTAGTAATGCCAGCAGTAGCACAGCCAATACTGTTTACCGAAATCCAACATATCAGAACCCCTAGTTCATATGAAAATAGTCTCCAATTACTGCCCTATGTAAAGATTGTTAAAGGTAACAAATACTTCTTTTCTCAATTGAAAATATGACCAGTTTTCAAATTTGACCTAACGTATGCAAATAACCTCTTTCAACAACTTTGACCGACACCTATATACAATAAACCTTCATGTTTTCTAATGGCATTACAATTTACCAAAACCTCTATCCTGAATCCTGAAACATATGAGTTTTAACAACTTAACGAGTATTATTTTGTCACTTTTTGACTCTAGAACCCCCAAATTTCACTGTAACAGCTACTAAAACATAGTGAAACCTTTCTACAATTAAACTAAGCATGTTAGACAAATGATTAATTGAAATACGATTATCAGTGATTTAAGCAAGCTACATTCACTTACCAGCAGAAATCGGCACAACATGTACATTATCACCACGCGATTTCACACTATCATATTCCGCTTCTATCTTCGATTCCAACGCCTCCCAAGCCTCTCTCCTAGCATTCAACTCCTCCTCCGACTCCACGTCCACCTTCGCCGCCACCGGCGTCGCCGCCGCACCTCCACCTCCGCCTCCGCCATTCACATCCACCGCCTCCCAAAACGCCGCAGCCTCAGCGTAATTAGGTTGCAACCGAGCTCTGGTCAACGGACCGTTGTGGATCGGAGAGAACAACACCGGAGACGACTTCTCTCGCGCTTGACGCTTCGACGACGACGGCGGTGGCGGAGTCGATGTGTTGCTGTTGCTGAGGCTTGAGGCTTTCCTCT
>BJCN01192516.1:0-14433 GCA_018326445.1 Flaveria brownii
TCCCTCAACTTTGAATTTCTATTATTTTATGCTAAAACTTCAATTTAAAGTTTATAAAATGACATTAAGATCCCCCTCACCTTTTTAAACTTTAATCTAGCTTATTTAATTGTTCAAGTTTTATTATTATTATTATTATTATTATTATTATTATTACTATTATTATTATTTTTATTATTATTATTTTTATTATTGTTAGTGTTTATTATTACTATAATTATTACTTTTGTTATTGTTATTACAATTATTATTATTATCCAATAGTTAGTATATTAACTTTTACATTAAAAATTAAAGACATATTAAGAGATAAGCATAAGTAATTCATAAGTTTCATAATTGGCATAAATAGTCATTTCATGCACAAACGATGGTAACTTTACACTAACGGGAAAATATGAGATGTTACAGTGTATAATAAAAGAACTAAACAAATAATTGAGTCATTTGATATAGATTGGCATAAATCTAACAAAATAGATGCAGGTTTTGCTCCTTCATTGGTAAACGATTATACTTCATTATTTGAAACATTTAATCAATCTTCTGTTGTTTCTACAGCTAATCCACCTTTGTCATCATCCATTCAAGACATTTTTCTCATAATGTTAAATCTATTTCATATTCAGCTATAGGAAGATCTTCAGACATACCTTCGTTTTCAAATGTCTCAGTTATTCAACAATTAATTTCTGAATCTGAATAGCTTCATTCTGATCAAGTAGTTGAACAAGCTCCATAGGTTTCTGATCAGAGTTCTTCTTCTACATAAAATGATCCAATTGATGCCATTCAAGTTCCATTTTAAGATTTATCTGTTGATAATGATATTCATCAAGAGGAATATATTGTGTATTAATATGAAGGAGGAAATACTGTTGACGAACCTGTTGGTCATATATCTAATTTAGACAAAGTTATTTTTGAATATACCTTCCTTAGTTGAGAATTCGTAAAAACCATCCAACTAAAGCAATCATTTTTCCATTATCACAAGGTTTCCAAAATCAAAGTCAATCTAGAGCAATAAACATATGCTTGTATACATGCTTTATCTCTCAAATTATGCCAAAGAACATTAAGATGGCATTGAAAGAAAATAGTTGGGTTGAGTCTATGTAATACGAGCTAATGCAATTTAAGAAGCTATCTGTTTGGCATCTGTGTGAATTCCAAAGGGTAAGTTGCCAATCGAAACTAAATGGATATTTAGAAACAAAACGGATGAAAAGGATGTGATTGCTCACAGCAAGGCCAGAATTGTTGTTCAAGGATTCTATCAAGTTGAAGGTCTTCATTATGAAGAAGTCTATGCTCTAGTTACAAGACTTGAAACTATACGTATTTTTTGGCCTATGATTCATAGAAGAACTTCAAGGTTTATTAGATGGATGTCAAATCTGCATATTTGTAAGGCTAGATGAAAGAGGAAACCTATATTTATCAATCACCTAGTTTTAAAGATACAGATCATCTTGACTATGTTTATCAGTTAGACAAAGCACTCTATGGCTTACATCAAGCACCTCGTGCCTGGTATGCAACCCTCACTGAACATTTGCTTGCAAACAGTTATACACAGGGTGCTATTGATCAAACTTTATTCTTAAGAAAGACTGATGATATCTTATTCTTGTCCAAATATATGTTGATGACATTATCTTTGGATCTACCAATGAAGATTTGTGCAAGGAATTTGAAGCTGTGATAAAGAAGAAAATTAAGATGAGCTCTCTTGAAGAAATATTTTTTTGGGTATATAAGTTAAATAAGATGACCAGTGTATAATGATACACCAAGAGAAATATATTCACAGTATTCTGAACAAATATAAATTATAAGATTGCGCCAAATTCGATGTCTTCTCGTCGTACTTTAACTCCTGATCTCACGAGTGAAGACGTTGATCAACATTTGTATCGATCAATGATTGGATCTCTGATGTATCTCACTGCCAGTAGGCCAAACATCATGTTTCATGTCTGTTAGTGTACACGATATCAAAGTAATCTAAAGGAGTCACACATGAAAGTTGTCAAGGGGATTTTCAAGTACCTCAAAGGCGAACCAAACCTTGGACTTTGGTATCCTATATATTACAATTTCAATTTATATGCTTATACTGACAGTGATTGTGGTGGATGTAATCTAGATAGGAAATTAACAACAGGTGGATGTTAATTTCTTGGAAATAGGTTGATTTCGTGGCAATGCAAGAAGCAGTAGACGATATCCACATCCACTAAAGAAGCTGAATATGTGGTTGCATCAAGTTGTTATTCTCAAATCGTTTGGATTCAGCAACAACTTCTTAATTATGGTCTTAACATCTATAACACCAAGATATGGTGTGATAATATTATAGTGTGAACATAGTGAAGAATCCTATCCAACATTAAAAAACAAAACACATCGACATCCGAATGCATTTTATTAGTGATTTTTTGATCGAAAACTTATTTATCTGAACCAATGCTAATTTATTTACCAAGACGTTTGATTATTACCGATTTGACTTTTTGGTTCAATTTTTGGGAATGATTAACTTTGATTAAACATTAACCTCACACCCTCTCAAAAATATTAATATGTTGTTAAAAAAATTATTTTATTTCTAGAAAATCATAATTTTAAGGGGAGAAATATGAAAATGTCTCGAAAAAGATTTTGTTCTAAGGATGAGTAAGGTTTGCAGAAAAATTACAAAAATATAAAATTCATAAAAATTAAATTTTCATGGTTACATAGGAAATGATAGTACATTCTTAATTTTAACATATTACATATTAAGGCTTAAAAGAAACTAACTTAGATTATATTTGATATGTTTAATGGCTTGACTTTTAAAAATAAAAAGCATTATAATCTGTTATGCACAGAAAGCAAAATCCCTATGACTGAAGAGGGTTACGCATCAAGGTTTTGTGGTAACATTGATTTCATGCTAAAACAAACAGAGGGATACTGTCTAGTCATACTCAACACAGTTAATTTTTGATTCCTTATCTTTCATAAGAATTATTTATATACACAAACACACACACACATATATATACATATATATACACATATACATATATATACATACATACATATATATATACACGCATACATATATATACATACATATATACATACACACACACATACACACACACACATTAACACACACAGATATATATATATATATATATATATATATATATATGTGTGTGTGTGTGTATGTGTGTGTGTGTATATATATATATATATATATAGTTTAAAAGTTGAAAAAGATATGAAAGGCAAAAACAAAAGAAAAATAGTCAAAAAGAGCAAAAAGATGCCATAAGGCCATATAGGAATAAAAGATGCCAATATGCATAATAATAAAAGATATGTCAAAGACATACATACTATATGATAAATATTTTTCTTTTTGAGAATATGCTTTTACACAGGAGGCAAAATCAAAAGATGGGGCACGTAAGTCCGAATTGACATATAAGTCCTAATCATCTTGCGATGGCTATACATAAGTCCGACTGGTAGTTAGTAAGTCCTAAAACTTGTTAATATTCAGTGTTCAGAAACGTTTCTCAGGCTACTTATGTTCTATATAGATATTATAAGAGGCAAAAATAATCTTGAAAATGTTGATCAGAGGTAAAATGTTTAAGTCAAATTGAGATGATTTAAAATCTCAAAAGTTTCTTGAAGCTAGATAAAGGTTCTACTGAATTTTTGATTGTAGGATCTATTGACTTCATATAACTTAATTAAAACATAAAAAATATCACAACATATGTGTCTAAGTAAAAGTTAAAGTCTGAGTTTAAAATGGATAAAACATATTGACAATTCGAGTAACCAGTCTTATTTAAATTAAAGCTTGACGATATTTAAGATCGATTTCACAGAATTATGATCTCATACTTGAAAATTTACCAAAAATATTTTAAGTTACAAGTCTAAATTTGTGCTTCAACTTGTCTTTGTTTTTGTTATATTTCATGTTTGTTTACATTTTGTTTTTATTTACCAAAAAGTTTTACTAAAATTGAGGGGTTTTGGTTAATAGTTAACACTTGGTTAAACATGTTTTAAACATAATAAATCACCAGTTCAAATAAAATGAATAAAAATTGAAAACTTTGGAAAGTTCAAAAAATTTCAAATGAAATTGAACTTATTGTGTGCGAGAAGTTCAATTTATGGAAAAAGTTTATATGTGTGAATACTTACTTCTCGCGCGAGAAGTCGGTCAGCTATAAAAGGTACAGTTGTGCAAAAAGTTAACTATACGCACGATAACTCCTTGATCTCAGATTCTCAAATTTTTTAAAAGTCTTGAACTCATATTCGTTGTTATACTTATTTAATGTTGTCGCATATTGTTACAATAGTGATTGATAAGATATGTTACTAGTTTTAGATTGGTATTATGTGTGTTCGATTCATGACCGAATGTTTAAGGACAAATCCACTTAAAATTGAATAAAATTAAATATATAAAACATTAATAATGGCCTAATCGACACCTAATGAACATGTATTAATGGTTAAACACCTTGAAAATGCTTAATTTGAAATTTAAAAAATTGGACTTGTCACGCACGAAAAGTGTTCAAAATATGAACAGATGCAAAAACTTTTGAATTCCCAAAGAACTACTCGTGTGGAATCTTTAACTTGTAGCGCGAGAAGTTGACTTTTTATCAAATTCAATTTCATGCGAATACATAAATTTTCAATCGAGAAGTTTAGCTTTTTGAAATTTTCAATACTTTTTCTATGACTAAAAATTTGAAGTGTGTGTTACTAATAAACGTTTGTTTAATTTTCAGATGGCAAGACCAATGGTTTTAACAAATACCATAATGTCGTTGCATTTCATGGAGATACTCTATATGACAAGGCGTTATTCAAATCTATGGATTGACAGCCTAAAGACGTCTCGTATATATCATGCTATGACAGCTAATCCTACGATTCACACCGATGTTATCGATCAGTTTTGGATTACTGCTACGAACGAGAGAGACTCTTAGGGAGAACCCTGTATTTCTGCTACTCTCAAGGGTAAGAGAGATGTTATTACTACAGAGGTGATAAAAATGTCTTATTGTTGGAAGATCGACCTAACGCTCCTATCAAAGATAGATGATGGCGTGGCTAGGGAGTGTTTGACATGGATGGGTTGTGACCACTAATATCCATCTTTAGAGAAGAAGCATTTACCTTCATTCTAGAAGTATTTGTTTCATGTGGTAGTACACTGTTTGAGCAACCTAAAGGCTGGGTTGAAAAAGCTTAGTGTTGTTTTTAGATCACTATTGAATTCTCTCGTTGATGACTTACCATACAGCATATCCAAGGCTATATTTTCTAAGATGCAGAAGAAGTTCATTATGTATCCTAGATTCTTAGAAATGATAGTCAATGCTACTCATCCTAAGTTGCTTGTGTCTGATTCATCTACCTATGTTGTAATGGTGATGAAGAAAGACATATTCACGTACTTGATGGGATCACGAGGGAATAAGTGGAAGGGTGATCACCTTGCCAAACTTGGTTGATTCATCAATGATTTTCAGGTAAGTGATCAGCCTGCACACCAACCTGATGTTTCTAAGCCAGCACTAATTGCTGAAGCTAGTCCATCTACAAGTACTCTTGATGATCCTACAGGTAGTTCTCAGGGAGCCAGGATGTCAGATTTAGATGAGGTGAACACCTGGTTCACAGATAGAAAGACTAATAGTGACCAGATTGGGAATGTCCCATATGTGATACAAGAAAGACCCGGAGTACCAGTAACTCCTACCAAACACCCTGCCGTGGAAAGGGAAGATGATTTTATTCTTGAGGATTCTCTGTCTACTCAGAGGAGAATGAAGAGGATGGCTAGGAAACATGCTGATCCTGATGTTAGTCCATGTAGGGAGGGGTAGAGGATGAGGTGTTTTGTGTGAACATTAGACCCCGATGACCACTATGTCGACTAGTTCTGAGATTCCTATGTTTGAGACTCTAGTCATAGCTAGTGAGGCTATTCCATAAGAGACAGTAGTGATTGTTATAGAATCCAAAACTATAACATCATCTCCTATGGCCACTGCTGAAGATGTGTTGAGCACACCGCTAAGGGATCAAAGCCCTAATGACATGTTTGGCATGGACGACTTCATAAATACTACTCCTGAGCCAAGGCAGTAGGCCAAGACTTCTTTTGATTCACCAACTCAGGTATCTCTTGAGTAGAGAGTTAGTACATTAGAGAAATAGATGATGGAGAAGACTCAAACCTTTGATTATCTACATAGACAGATGTTTAAGAAGGATGAGCAGATAGAGAATCTTGAACATTAGCAATAGTTCATATTCAGCTATGTTTAGATTTTGGAGCAAAATATTAGAAACCTCACTTCTCGTGTTTCATTTTCGTTTGCTTAGCAATAAACCACAGAAGTTGGAGTGGAGTTGATAGCACTCTCCTGATCCTGAAGCTGCTCAAGATCCTGTTGATGTTGCAGAGCATGATGTTGGTGCTGTTGCTAATGAAAGGACAACAGAGACTGTTGTTGTTGATCAAGATCCATCTATCATTGTTCCTACTATGGCTACTGAGGATCGACCTGTAGTTTTCACTAGCGAGGCATTTGTGGAGCCTGAGCATGATATACCATTCTTGAGCCTGCTAGTGATGATGATGACTTAGATTTGGTGGATTATGAGTTTAGTGATGAGGATGAAGTTGATAATGATGATGATGGTGGTGGTGGTAGCAATGGTGGTGGTGGTGGTGATGATGGGAAGGATAATAAAGGAGATAAGAAGGATGATGAAGATGATCAAGGCGGTGATATGGGTTCAGCTGCTGGTCCTTCTGGGTCATCAGGTTCTACCAATGTCTCTAGACCAAGTCCTGATGATATAGTTGACTATACTCCTTTGGATCTTGTTACTAAGGAGATGTATGAGAAAGAATTTTATATGTTCTAGTAGCAGATACTTGCTGAGGAATATGACAAAGACTTCGGTCCTTTTGATGATTTAGAGGAAACTATGGATTGCACTGATGTGTTTGGAAATAGTCTTAATGACTTATTTTTAGATAACTTGGTTAAAGAAAGATAGATAGTGGATGATTCGAGTACTAAGAGATGACCGACAAAGCTGCAAATCTTACTGGTCAAAGTGCAGTACGTCAGGTCAGAAATACTATGGTTGATGCTCCTCCTCCGCCAGCTTATATACACACGCTGAGACATTCCAAACCTTTTACAAGGTATGGAAACTCAGAACTGATTATTAGTTGGGTGTATGATGCAGAAAAGAAGATGTATGTAGTGAAAAAAGGGTTTGTGTGATAGAGTATTATCAAGAAGAGCATGACATTCTTACACTCAGAGCATCTGATTTATATGCAATGGGTCTTGTTCCGCTCATCAATCCTAGCAACTATGGAAAAGGTAATTTGATAAGGAACACAATATGGAGGCAGAGTAAGACCAACTTCAAAGACTTCAATACTGCTAAATCCAAAGTCAATGAAGATGAGATGCATATAGACCCTAATACTAACAAGCTGATGAAGATATGGGTTTATAAGCATCCAAGATATGCGAGGAAGATCCCTATACATGCTCATGTGCCAGTTAACAACTTGTCTAAGCTAATGTGGTGGAGTTGTGAGCAAGAGATGGGACACATGTTGATACATTATATAGATAATGATTACTGTATCATCGACCCTATGGATCTGCTTAAGTTTGGAAGGGATGATTTGATGAGGTTGCAAGTTTTTCCAATTTCAACTGATGAGTCAGTTTATCTTTTGGCAGCATAGTTTGGTTGGTTGATTACGAAGGCCATTGACAATAAGATGTATGCTTATAGGGGTAGTTATAAGGTTGTAGATGTGGGCTTCTAAATCATTGATTCAATCCTAGGGGAATTTGTAGGGATTGAACCTAGAGGCTCGGAAATCAATTCAAGATGATAAAGATCAAGTCGCTCAAGAACTTGAATTTGCCACAAGGGCAGTTTATCTCGCGCGAGAACTATGAAGTCGCACAAGAACTATATGAGAACTTCTAGTTTAGTATAAATAGTTGTTTGTTGATGTAATTAAGTAGAGATTTTGTCATTTCCTGATTTCATACTTACTTGTAATCACTCAAACTTAGAGACCAATATACTTGAGAAGTTTATTTACATTTGTGCTTATCTTCGGCTATTCAATATTAATACCGTGATGATTATATATCGCGTTCTTATCACAAGATTGATCTTATTTTATTGTTGATCATTACAGAATACCAAGGGCTATGGCTACCCCATCCTATCCTACTGACAACCCAATAGTAGGATGGAGGTATGGCTATGATAGAAGAGCCCTGATACTCTCTGGATTTCAGAGGCAACAAAATGTGTTCAATTTTCATACCCTAAGATACTATGAGAGTTTTCCTCTAGTTGAGCTACTATTTTCTAACCCAAGTCATAATAGGCAAACTATAGGTTGGCTGAGAGGATCCAGTTGAGGGTTCTTGAGAAGTTCAAGAGAAGATCTTGTCTATATAGATAGAAGCTAGCAGGAAGCACTGTTTGTCAACTGGATATTAAGGCAGACCCTAAGATTAGCTTTGAAGGGGACACCTAAGTTGAAGGCCCAGTAGTAGAACCTATGAACCTTGAGACTGTAAATGCTTCAGTACCCAATACCCACAGTGAGACACAAGTTGGTGAAGGTGTCTCGCAACCTCTCCTTAGCCGGAGCTCAAGTGTATCACCAAGACAAGAATGCCAAAGATCTCTCCACCCTTAGTCACATAGGCTAGTGACAAAGGGAAGAGGATCCTGACCTCTGAGGAGATTGAGGAGGAGAAGAGGAAGATGAAGGTAAGGGGAGAGAAAACAAGAGAGACCCCCAGCTTCATGTAAGCTGTAATCAGGGTTACCTCTAGGCAAATACTTAGAAGGATGAGTTAAGGGCAGTCATATTGAATTATCTGAGGTCTAGGAACTATAAAATTGATGAAATAATCTCTCTTCCCTTGAATGAGTTGAATGAACTGTCTAACACTACAGTGTCAAAAGAGAGAAAGGAGACTGAGGCTACAGAATTGCTTCTCAAGATTGAAGAAGAAAGAAAAAGAAAAAGACTGTATAAAGTCACTGTCCTGTCTCTAGTTAAAGAAAGTCTGAAGTAGAGACTGTGGCAGTTGAACAAGAAACTTAGGTAGGAAGGGAACAAGATAGACAAAAGATGATAACCTACCTGAGTGCCATAGGCCTCTATCAGGCAGTAGCCCTACTCCCTTTTATCATATGATATATTGAGGTTGAGTACCTCAAGCAACTAGAGAAAGAAGTTCTAAAAAAAGAAAGCTTCTAAGAGGAAGATGAGAGTAGAGGCTACTAAGTCAAGAGCCACCGTTAGAGCCAATCAAAAGAAGTTTGCTGACCAAATGAAGATGGTGAGCTTTTCAAAGCTGTATAGGTTCTCCAAATGGACAATTGGTTCAATGTCTCTATCCATAATGGATGAGCATATTAGAGTGATCAAGCAGAACATTAAGAAGGGTGAGTAGTTAGACTTGCATTCTCCATCAAGTCAGGCTGCACCTAAAGCTAAGGTAAAGGTTGAACCCAAGAGACAACACAACCTGGGCTTAGCACTGAATCATATCCAGCCTCATCTTCTGACCCACAGCAGGGTCTCTGACCCATAGCAGGGCCCCGAACCTTCTTCTTCTGAACATATAAAGGGAAAGGACCCAATTGAGAAGGATAAAGAAGAAACATCCTGAACATGAAGAAGTTTCTCAACCAACTCCACTTCAAGTAAAGTCTCTTACTGCTAAGAGACCCATCTTGTCCTAGGATTTCTCTACAAACCTGGATAGATGGTATGTCAAAAGAGCTCTAGGGGGTCAAGACATATACTTCTTTTAAAATATGTTTGACTTTCCTCTGCATGATCTCTGTGACATGAGGAGGTACTTTGAGAGTCTGAAAAATTTGGAACAAATGATGAAGAAAGGAATGGTTGTGATTCTGATGAGGACTATAAATAAATAAAGATCAAGACTTAAAGTCATCCTCAAGTTTTGGTAGCATCAGCCTAGGGGGAGTTTGTAAAAGTTACTTTAGAGGATGATGCAAACCAAAGTTCTCCCAATATGCATTCTGAAGTATAAGGAAGTTACTTTGAAAGATTTGACAATTGCACAAAGAAATTCACTAAGTGTCAAATCTTTGGAAGCCAAATACCAATTCTTCCGAAGCCAGGGATGAAGTTTTCAAAAGCTTTAATATAAAATCTTTCAAGCCAAGAGACTGGTTTCTTCTAAAGGCAGAGAAGATATGTTTTTCTCTGACATGCTTTTGATAAAGGCTGAAGCACTTTTCGCTACCAACTCTGAAGACTCACCAAATTAAGGTTTTTGTCAACTGTAGATTAAGGTTTTTGAGTCTGGAACTTTTTACTCTTGTACTTTTATCTTTTCATAATCGATTATGATGTAAGATATGGCATGTCATAGTCACTAGTCAAAAGTCAAAAGACAATATTCCTTTTAACTTTACATTAATCTTGTTGTCTAGATTAGTGTTCCATCTAGCCTTCAAAGTATGGCCGACCGTAGGATGTATTATAAAGTATCTCATATACCATTCCTTAGGAAAAAGCCTTGTAACAATTGTACAACACTTGAGAGCAATATACATCATCCTTGAAAACGTATACTTGTGTTCTGCCTGTGCTCTTTACTCTTGTTCTTTGGTTCTTTTGACGGTTCCCTATTTGATCTGTTAAGTGTTTGATCTCTCCAACCTTGTGAAACTGTGGCATCACCCTTAACCGAATCTGCAAGTAGTAACTTACTTACTTAAAGTAAGTTATTGCTAATGATAAAGTTACCACTGATGACCAAGTTTCCATTTATCTCCTAGTTGTACTTGATGGCCTAGTCGGCAATGATGACCAAATCGACATTCATGATCAATTGCTATAAAATCTCAAGTACCACTTATGATCAATTGCTACTGATCTTAGCTACCATTGCTAATCAGTTGCCGTTGATTATTAGTTGTCACTATTATTTATGAGCCTTATGTTATTATTCACAATGAGTACGTAGAAACCAAGTTCAAGTTTCTAGAAGGAGCTAAACCTCACACCCATGTAGGTATCTCTTTTATTCTTTGAAATGCTTATGTAAATTTTCAAAAGAACAATTAAGCAGTAAAAATTCAGCCTCTCCATACTTTCAAGTTTAAATACGTACACTAAAATGATATGCACAGGTATTCCAGTGTTTTAATGTAATCTTTTCACATGAATTCAACATTTAATGTTATAGTAGCTTAGAAGCATCTTATTATAAGAGATCTTTAGATGGACTTAAATCTGATCCCAATAGTCTACTTGTGCACTAATTAAATCCCTTTTGTTAAATGATCGGTTAGGTATATATGACCTCATAGTATGCATGATATATTCACCTATCATGGAATGTCTAGCACCGAATCTAACCAAATGGCCCAGAAGGAACTTAGTGCACAAGTAAACGATTGGGATCTAATTAAAGTCCATCTAAATATATGCCTATCAAACAGCATATGATGACATTGTTATAGTTTGCTAAGCACTTTTCGTTAACGAGTTTACTTATATTACTATTAGTAATTTCTATTTTATTGTTCCTTTTTATTAGGATTTCTCGTGTCATTTTACCAAGTTTAAACCAAGTCAAATATGTCACTAAAGTCTCTTGATCAAAATCATGAAGGGAAATATTTCCAGTGATCAAGTTGTAAGATAAAAGTAAGTTTTCGTGTTTTAACAACTTAAGATGTTAAAAGCATTTTGAACTAAGGTATTGGGAGTTATAGATACTTGTAAGTAGGATCACTTGTAAGCATTTGACAAGTACATGTGAGGTGCCAAAGTGTGATGTCCTTGTACTGTTGCAAAATGTGAACTCTATTTTGATGACAATAATATGGGTCTTACGTTGACACTGTGTTAAGTATAGCTAACTCGATTTTTTTGTGTAGCTAACACTAAAGTGTGGTAAGTGTGTGCTTTAAACAACAGAAAAGATCACAAGGGCTTAAAGTGGAAAAAGTGTTATTGTGTGATATGTGTTTGAATTATGGTATCTGTTGTATTGTTTGGTAGCATTTATGTTTCCATGATGGATACTTTAATTGAACATTCACTAAAATGTGATTTAAAAAATTAAATGTTAACTTTAGTATAGAAAGTGCTTGTTTTCATAAAGTATAAAATCATAGCAAGAGTTAGATATATTTTTAGGCATGTTTTAGGGTATGTTATAACATCTCACATTGGTTAGAAAGGGAAATAAAATCTTCTTTAAAGCATTCACAATAGGTACCCTAAAATAATGTGAGTGTGTACCTTATATCATGGGGGATAGTTGTAATTGTGAGTGAAAGAGAAAGAATATTTATGGGGATTGTACCATGATTCCTCATATTTAGAAAAACATGATACAACCCCCATAAATTTTTAATATTTTTCAAAGTGGGTGTGAGTGGAGGGGAGAAAAAAGTTAATGATAAAGATATAAAAAGTATTATTTAAATAAAAGAGAGAGTAAAAAGTAGTGTTTTTAATGTAAATATGAGAATGGGGATGGGAAAGTTAGTGTGAATGCTCTTATATGAGGCTATATACCTTGCTTATAAGACGCATTTTAAATTTAAGGGGCGGGTGCCTAAGGGCGTGTTATGCTGTTACAAATGGTATCAAAGCTAGGGTCGGGCTAATGTGTTAGTGAGGATGTTTGTCTCCAAGTTGAGGATGATGTAACATTCAGAACGGTTGGAAAGGAGAATGAAAGCCTCCTTATATGGGTTGGATACTTTTCCTATTACATGTGTTTTAAAACATGAGGGGAAGATGCCTGAGGGCATGCCGACTGCTAAAGGGGATAATATATGTTATGGTGTTTGGACTGTTACATGAGTCTATGTAATTAGTTACATGGTATCTTTAGCTATCTGACGAGGACTGTAAACATCCAAGAGTTTGATAGAGTGAAGTTCATTATATTTAGTAGTTCTAAACTTGTAATTTAAAGTATAAATTTTTTTAAAAGTTTTAAACTTGTACTATAAACTATGAAATGTTATTTAAAGTCTTTGTAATGTGTGACTTGTCAATCCAACAACATATGCCTTGGTTTTAGGGTGTGACAATATATATTAGACTAGACCTTTTCAAAATTACCTCCAAAGTAGATGTTAACAATGGTAATATCTTGACATCCTCTTAAAATATACACGTACTAAGACATGTTATCAAGAGCATGGTTCTTTGATGTTGTTTCGCAATTACGATCACATACTCGCTTATAGCAATTAAGTTGTGCTTCAAAGATGTAAACATAATATCATAATGTCAAGAATTATCGCATTAATTATTCAGTGCATGATTAAATATGACAATTCATAAAACGTTCATTATGATTATATAGTGTAATAATTCTAAAAGCAAGGACGATTAGCTACGTTCCAATGATACATATTCGAACAATTACCTCACCCGGTAGGTGAAGAAAAAAGGCACAGAACATTCTTTAATCAAAGGTGCCAATAACCATATAAGGATTAGACCTATTTCGATTGAGTGGCAATCGTTGCTGCGGTATGGTCCAAAGTTGAAACTGGCTAACATAGGGTGAGGGTCCTCATGGATAATGTATTTGACATAAAAAATATCAAATATAATAGATGTATCATTATAATTAATAAATGTTTATATTTCGGATTAACATGCAAGAAATAAACTAATTATACTATATATTTCCAATTTATTAGTGACATATCCATCCATTGTAATAGCCCCTTGGCAACTGATTAAAAATCTTAGACGAGAATCTTATTTAAAATCTTATCCTTAATATCACCTATAAGTTTTCAGATCCTCTCAATCAGAAATAGGATTCGATAGATAGCAATGTATGTTAATTAGCTTGTCCATGGTCTGTTAGTAATTATCTCTTTTTCATGTGTAGTGACGTCTGTCACAGATGACTTATGCCTTGTAATTTTAGTTTTCATGTACTATTAAACTTCTTATGAGTTTTGGTAGGATCCGTGATCGGTTTTACTTAGCTATAACAATACAGTTACCAGTTTAATAAATCAATACATGATATGCATAAATTCCAAATCTTTCTCAACCCACAATATTAACAAAATTAATTTCAACTTGTGCGTGTGTGCCTCGTGTATCGAATTCAAACGATGTCTATTAATGAATAAAGGTCGTTTTTCTTTGATACTAAAATTTTATTCTAAAATTATAAACTTGTTTATTTTAAGACTTGTATTTTGTATTTTGTAGTAGTGCATTCGTCTTGAAAGCTAGATAGTTGTAGATTGATGCTAGAGTACTTGTATTATTAATAA
>BJCN01192526.1:0-10104 GCA_018326445.1 Flaveria brownii
TAGCACAGAGCATAAACTTTATGTCACGAATAAATCCATCATCAAGAGTTCAAGACTATAACCTGAAACTAATCATGTATGTAATAGGCATGGACTCAGGCTTCTATACCAATAAAGTACACCATTCGAATTCGAACTAAAATCGTCATACATGTTTCATGAAAACAAATACACGTCTCTAATTCAACAAAGCATAAATTAATGATTGATCTCAAAGAGTTATGAAAGAGGAGTTAAAATTACAGGTAAATTAAAGATATCTATGTGTCTGCACATAACATCAACGATCCAAAAACAATAACAAAAACAAAATCACACACTTCACGTCCTATATGTGTCCTTCTCTCAAATGCCATTCAAATCTTAAATCACATAAGAATTTTTAAAATTCCATCCAAATCTTCACTTGCATAGGAAGTACCAAATCACACACATTACGTCTTTTCTCGTCTCAAAATTTCATTCAAGTACCATTGTACCTTAACCACACAAAATCCACAAACTTATAATCTAAAGCTTCAAGTCAAATCATCAATATACTAAGGAAATAAGTACCATGCTAGACACACATTAGGTAATTTTGAATATCAAACTTCATTCAATCCAAATTCCATTAATTCATCAACAGCCATAGGTTTTCGATTATGTATCTCTTGTTTGTGGTAGAGAGAGTTGCAAAAGACCTTTATGGAAGCAGGATACGGAGGAAGAGGATCGGGAGCTCGAATGTCCTCCGCCAAAACCTTTCCGAGAGCATCGTCGACGGCCACCGTCACCGGCGGAAGGCGATTAGATGCCTCCAACACAATTCGTAAAGCTTCTTCTACTGAAATCATCTCAGCTTCAATTTGAGGCTCTCGATTCCGTCTGAAAGGAATGGGTTTGACTTTATGTTGATTGATGGACTGATGCAAAAATTCACAACATTTTAGAATAGAATTTATTAATATACACTTCACTTGTTGACCTCAAAAATATATTGAGAAAGAGATTAATGGATACTCATTAGTCACTACATGCTATTAATCCTCATTTCCTTTCTCAATATATTAAAGAAAACTTAGTGTATAGCTCTATGTTTAAGTTTCTTTTAATGGAGATGCGATAATTTTTTATTAACAAGTTAGCGAAGAACTAGTAACGTTACAACCGTCAAATGAGTGACCACCAAAGAAGACAACATGACAAATAAAAATACAAACAAAAAAAAATGAAAAAAACAACCCTTTGTGCAAACAAAAGTCTATCTCGTTTAACCCCTTTATATCATAGAGTGCGGGTCAGAACCGATACCTGGTTGGGCTTGTAAAGCGGAAATGGCTGTCAAGTCAAGACAACCGACAATAGTTTTATGTATCATCACAGCCACGCAACAATTAAAATTATGGGTCTCAGATGAAATCAAGATTAGCAAACAACAGTCTCATCCAACAAGATCATATCACCAACAGGAAATGGTTCACATGCACATATAGCAACATCTCTATTGAGCTAAAGCTCAACTTCATCGACGGGCAACAGAGTAATAGGTAAGCGTAAGCCTAGCATCATTAACCTCAACAAATGACCAAAAACGCCTACCATTATCTACATCAACTATCTATAAGAATAGATCATATCGGGGGATAGAGACAACTGGGGGAACCACCTTAACCACAAAGGGGGGGCGGAAGGGCAACAGACCCACCACCACCGTGAACGTCAAAAGCATATCAGATCTGAGCTCGGGACTACCTCAAGTAAAGATGGGAGGCCGACATGCGAGCGATTGCACCATCATCAACACTGAGACCATCGCCGTCATCACAAACCTCGTGTAGGACTAATCGTTTTCATTTCCCATCTAAGATAACTCAGAAGAGAAAGAAAGACCAGGACCATATTGGTCACATCTAAACCCCTCTAAACCATAACACACAGGAGGCGGAGAAACAACAGCCAAGCCAAAAGCCTCTGGCATCTGGTCTGCAGAGGTGGAAATCAAAACCGGGTAAAAATAAAGATAGATCAGCATTGTTGTCGTTGTAAGATCGGTTTGAACAAGAACTTTTGTAAATCAGCAATTAGTAGAATGATAATCTTTTTTAATTACTTAGCAAAAACAAAAAGATTGCAACACTTAAATTGAAAATAACATAAATAAATTCTTTCAAAGTATTTGCTTGATTATAATTCACTGATTACAAAAAAATAATAACAACAATACGTGTATGCAAAACAAATAAGCTCAAAACTATACAAGTGTAAGGTATTTATACTATGAAAGGTAAACACTAGAACAAATCTTAAACGTATAATTTAAGTTTAGGATCAATTGCATGCTTAAGCCATTGAACTACACATTAATACATTATGACATACCAGGAATGTGTAATACTATTGGACAAGAAATTGTAAAACATAGAAAAGATATCAACACTGAAAATTAAGCTCATTAGCTGGATTATTTTTTTTTAACATCTATTCCTTGATTTTATAGGATAAATATAATACAACCGGTAAGTTGCATGATTTAATCTTAAGTTTTTTGTTGTAAAACACATCAGATAACCATCACGATATTTCCTTTGGGACAAAAGTTGGATTTTCTTGAACTCAAGTTTTGAGGAGTTTAAATCGAAGCTCATTGATGCATTAATATATAAAGAATGTAGGTGAGAGCTAATAAGAAGAATGCTTTTCTAGCCTGAGATGTCGTTTCGTTCTGATACCATTTCTCTTAGATACATTTCTGTGGCCTACAAATCATGCAGTGCGAGTCATATATACATAAAAATTCATAAAAAGGATTGTTAGATAAATATATGCATCAACTACTGCAAGTGTGCAATTAAGTTTGGCATCTACATGTATTTGTAAGGCACATGGAAACAAGATGAATTTGGGTTGTATATTGTATTTAATTTTAAAAGCTATGGTTTTAAAGGAAAATATTAATACTACAAAACATAACTACCAATTCTATTTTCTTTCAAAGACTATCACTTAAGATGATTGTGCGAGAGAAAACAGGAGACTATAGTTGGTAGTTGGAGATTATGCATGAATAAGAGTAGCTACTAAAGATTTAAAGTGGTCGATATCAAAACTTTTTTTAATTACTGGTCAAAGGAGTATAATAAAAAGAAAAGGTTAAATTAGAAATTAACAGGCTGAAAGTCGAATAAAGTGTATGTAACACTTTTCCTTATAAAAGGTTGAATTTTTTTTTTTTATGATATCGTTTTCATATACTCATATTTTACACATTAGTTATCATAATTTAATAAAGAATATGTGTGCCCAACCTGCATGTCCCTTTTGAACCGACCCATTACACAACTTTAAGAGATATTCAAAAGTGTAGTAAAACATTTAAATAAAATTCATAATTACAAATTGTTTTTATGAAACCCAAGAATAACATCCATTTACCAATGTCCAACTGAATCAATGCTTTCTTGTTGATTATGTATTTGTGTCTGAATTGAATTCGGCGAAAATGGCAAGCCGAATGATTGATCAGAAGCCATTATGAAAGGCGGTTGAGACATTATACTCGCGGCCGAAGAAGAATAGACGTTTTCATAGGGTAACACATTTCCCGCATTATGTTGTTGTTCGATGCAATGATGTTGTTTGGGCACGTTGTTATTAACCTTGTCCCCTTCTAACTCTCTATACTTGAGAAGATATTGTTTAAGTGGGTCCACATATTCCTCAAACCCTAAGGTCGTGATGGCCCAAATGATATCATCACCGTTGATCGTTTTTCTCTTCTCTTGTTGGCATTTATCTGAGGCTTCCCCGGTGATAAAGCTAATGAATTCTGAGACGCACTCTTGGACAGTTTCTTTTGCCTCTTTTGAGATTTTCCCATTTGTTGGAATCACCTTTTTCATGATCCGACCGACATTTGCAATTGGCAAGAACCGATCTTGTTCTTTGTTGCTGTTATTGTTGTCGTTGTTCTTGGAACACGGGTGGTTTTCTAGGCTTCTTTTCCCTTGCCTCCCATCTTCCATGTCGTTTTGGATAAAAGGATGAGATAATATTTGTTTGGTTTGATATTTATTTTGGTTAAATAGGGAAGAGAATAATGGCAATTGAGGCATAAATGTAGGCAAGTGAAAAGGGTTACCGAAGGGCTCGGGTATTATTCCGTACAAGTTTTTAGTCCATTGGACGCGCTCATCATGTCGTTTCAATTGTAGTCATACTTACTACTTTTATATTTTTGTTATTTATTGTCTTTATTTTGTGTTTTCAACATGTATATTATTGCATAAATAATAAATAATTAGTTTTTTTAACGGCCAACTATTTAAAGCCCGGCTAACCGGTGTACCCCAATGATGAAAAGTTACCTCATACGTCCACGAGCACAGACAACGCTGGGTAGCTCAAGCCACCAACCACCAATTCCGGGGAAAACCCGTCACCCGAATGCCCATTGCGGTAAAACCCGGCCCACCAACATCATTTTATTACTAATAGGACTCGAACTTACAACCTCCCCTAAAAGAAATCATTAGACTATCACTCAATCAAATGGTAATCCAACACTACTATTAAGCAGACATCTTGGTAATATTATCCTGGTAACAAGAATTGTTAAAAAAAATTAAGAAGACAACTCGTTTTAATTCAATAGCAATCCTCTTGTATATATGGACATACATACAAGTGTTTGAAATTCAAAGATTAGTTTATAAAGACTCTAGGTTATATTATTGTGTTTTAAACATGTTGAATCAATGACAAATAAATAAATATCTTATATGTTGATAAACTATTATTTCATCATAGAGGACCATGGTTAGTAGATGGCTTAGTTTATTAGATTTTTTGAAAGAAAATATTAGTTTAAATCTACGTTTATTATTCATTTTAAAAAAATTATTAGGTTGACATTAATCAAAATTAAATATGATGAAAACAAATTTTTAAATAATATTAAATTATAAGAAATAATTTAAAATGATCTTGAATATTTAGAAAAAAGTTTTATGGAGAGAGTCTAATATTAGGTCACGTGTCCATTAAAATTTTTATTTTTTAAGTAGTCTAGATAATAGATTATATGTATGTGTGCACGTGTATGGTGTATTAAAAACACTTCTGCAAACAATTATATTCCATAAAATAAATATTAATACTTATAAATATTAAATTATAATAAATTAGTTAAAGTTAATTAAAAATAATGTATTAAGGAATGTTATTATCACAAATTTAATATTTAAAATTTAGTATCATAAGAAATATGAAAACATTTAAATGAGGATGATTAGATGCTATATTGTTGTTATGAACATTGGGAATTCAAGAATGCACGTTGTAGTACATTACTAAAGATAGTAACTTTTTGGATATGAAGTTGATGAATCATGTTAATTAGATGTTGTTGATCATGTCTAGATATTGTTATGAACTTGAATGGGTATGTAAATGGTAAATTATGAATGTAATGGGAGTTTGATGAATTTGGGATACACTTTCCCAAAAGGGAAACTTTAATTGTATGAATTTTTGAATATGATGATTTGTGCACGTTTGGGACACTAGGATCATGCTAGTATGTTTATGGATGATTTCTAAGATGGTTGAATGTGTTGGTTAGGTTGTATGAATGTTTAGTTGGTTAGTTATCTGTTTTGGCCTATCGTGGGAATTCATAGTTATGGGTTATATGGGCATGTTGTGCATGATTTGATCCTTGCCTGATGTATTGGTTGTGTTATAGTATACTGAGCATGATAATAGTTTGAGATTCGCATGACTTGTATAATACTTGGTTGTATGATGATCTAAGTAGTACATATGGGTAATGAAGTGTCATATGTGATCAGTTTGTATGTTAATCATGTATGAAGTATTGTTATGCTTGGTTGAATGAATTATCACCTATAATGTCACCAACGGGTCAAACGGGTCAACTGGGCCAAACGTGTCTGTCTTTCTGAAACCATGAGTCCTTTGGTTGTAGAGCACTTAGGGTTTCATTGTGATTTCTGTATGCACGCACTTATGTACTCGTGTGTTCTAGGTAACCTCTGAAGGTTGTTTTTCCATTCTTTCTTGTCAAGTTAAGCTTTAAGTATTTCTTACGAGCATTAGGTGAGTTCATGCTCCACTCTTTTTACATACTCTCTTTTGGGGGAGATAGCATACTGGTTTTACAAACGCTTTATTATTATGAGTTGTGTATAGTCTTAATGTAGTGCTGATTACCATGGAAAATCCTCACACTTTTGGTTTGTTAATAATTACTTAGCGAGGAAATTTTGGGTAGTACTACTGGGTCTGACGAGCCTCACCTGTGTGACTCGAGGTCAGACGGGTGCAATATTGTCCAAATGAACATTGTCACGACCTGGTAAGTCATGGCAGGAGGCAACAAACGTAACACAGTCAGCTTCAAACGTGAAATCACTATGATTATTACTAATTGTGTATAGACTAGCTATCTATTACAATACACTACTTATGTTTTGCAACTGTTACTAATTTTGATTTAACGCAAACTCTTGAACTCACCAACCGTTATGTTGACTTGTTTAGTATGCTATTCTCAGGTTAAGGTTGCCAACTGCCTAGAAGCACTCACGAGTCAGCATTATGAAGTTATCTGCATGTCATGAAACAATGTTTTATTTATGGTTGTTAAATACAAATGTTTTGTTTTTGCATAACTTTGGGGCGCGTATGTTTGCGTATTTTCAACTCATGTTATACTATTTTAGATTTTCTAGTTTCTTAAAACGCTTCCGCGGTATTTAAAGTAAATCTTTGATTTTGAATGTTAGTCCATATAAAATCATTCTTGGTAACTAATGACTGAGATCCTAGTAAGTCACGCGCCTCGCGGTAAAACCCCGCACGCGGATTTTGAGGGTGTGACATTCAAATTATGATTGGTATACTAAAAATGGTTCTACATATCCGAAAATTTAGATATCTTAAATTTGGATATCTACATTGCGAATGTTCAAAAATTCGAATATTGTTTTTGAATTTTTTGGATATCAGGATATCTAATTATTTGAAAACTAAAAAATATTTTTGTTATTTTTTAAAGTGTGAAATGTTTTTTTATTTTAACTTAGGACTTGTTAGTGTATATTGAAACCTTTTTAATGTGTGTTGTTTTTAATTTTATTTTTATAATAACATATATCTAATTATTACAAAAGAAAAGAAGCTTGGATATCTAAGTCGCTATCCGTATCCGTACTCTAGATATCCAAAATTATATATACAGAAACGTATAGTAAATTTCTACTATCCGAAAATTTTGGATATCTGATTTTAAACACTCTAACATTAAAGGGGCGTGAAATAAGCAAAGTAAAAATATATTTGACTCATTGTAGACATATAAAATATATAAAGGCACATGATTGACTTGACTGTAAGTTTGGATGAAAGTTACTTTAAAGGACAATAGATGTGAAATTGTTTTAAAAAAAGACATTTCATGTAATTATTGAAACTAAAGGATATAACATGTAATTCTATATATTAAAAAAGAACAGTTTATAATTTACTCTAAATTTTAACATCATTAATATACACATGATTGTTTAAAGAGAGCGGGTATTATAGTGCATGAATGATGAGGGGGAATGAGCACCATCAACTCACGTGAGTGTACCGGGCAAAGATCACGAGTGTGAGTTGGCAAATCTAACTGTCCTATTACCTGGGTTAATGGTATAAAATTAACACATTTATGTCTATACTTATTAATAAAATAATATTTTAGTGTCACTTGTCATTTTCTTAGGCATCTATTCCTTTAATTTTTTGCTTAAAAATGTATTTATCTTTATTGTTAGTCATATTCATTTTAAAAAAAATCAACTATTGCTATAATTACATATGGAGTTTTCTTTACTTAAATAGTGTATATAGAAATTTTATTTACCAAAATAGTAGTTTAAAAAGTGTTTTTTTTCCTCACTATAATGCTATTAGTTAAATTTATTTCACTTTAAAATAATATTATTTAAAAAGAGTAAAGTATAAATGTTAATAAAATTATAAAACCATTTGGTTCATATGTCGTAACTAAAAATAAAAAGTTTTTCTAAAACTTATTTTCTATTTTTTTAATTCACATATACTTAATTTTAAATCGTCTTTTAATATAGAAAAGTTGAATTATTTTAACTATAATTATATTTCAATTTCACACAAAAGTAGGCACATTTTTTATTCTTTTTTAAAAAAATGTATTTTTTAAAAATATTTTTAAATAGCTTAAAAGATGTAATAAGAAAAACTATTTTTAACAAAAGATGCATTCTTTCAAAATGTTTTATATAAATATCATTACAAAACGGAAAACAAAGTTTGGTTTATTATTTTAGAGTTAATTACACGATTGGTCCCTGTGCTTTGCCTATATTGCAATATTGGTCCCAACTTTTGAGAAATTACAGGTTTGGTCCTTACTGTTTACTAAACTGTAACACGATTGGTCCCTGGAGTGGATGATCGTTAGTTTTTCCAGTTAGTTGGTGTGAAATTACCAAAATAACCCTTACATTTAAAAATAATAGTATTGCAGGGTCCCACCCCACCCCACCCCCACCCTAATCTGTAAGGCCCTGATCCCAGGAAAACTCATAGTTGGTCATTCACAATAAAAACATGGATTTAAAACATTTGTTTAGATAAATATATATATTACAGCGGAAAAATATAGTAATTGCAATTCATTACAACATAGTTAAATTAAAATATAAACATTCTCTTTAAACATCAAATACTCTTTAAAAATCCTCTTAATATTCTTCTTCATCAGGGATGCCAGTCTTTAGATGCCAAGAAGCTTTAGATCCATGCTCCTATCCCATAAGCCCTAACACTCACCATGTCAACTAATATGCATAAAAAGTCAGCTTCGCTGAGTGACTTCTAGGTTTACTTTGTTAAATAACTTTTGTAAGAGGTATTAGCTTTAACATTTAAAAATAATCATCATCTATCAGAACATTGATGTACATGGATTATCGCTTTTTCAATGCTTTGCCATTACTTATCAATTATTACTCTTTCTTATCCGTCAATTCCTAGTTACTATCGGTGCCTATGATAAACACAGGACTTTACCGACACGCCAATTTAGGTCTTACTATCATACCCAAACAGGCCATTATTGTCATGCCAATCCAGGCCTTACTGACCTGCCTGTCCAAGCCTTTACTTTATCATCATGAGGGCACAACAGATGCAACCCTCCTTTATCAATTGCTTGCAAGGCTTTACTTTATCAGGGTACACGTTATGGGCCCAATAATAGTTCTTTAAGTTTCACTTATATCTTTTAGTTTTCAAATACACTTAACACATAATAAGAAGCAAACTCTTAGTCTAAGCATTCACATTTCATTAACCATGAGAGATAAATCAGATAACCAACCCTCCGCGGGACATCGGGGGTTCGGGGGCGGCAGCCCCTGATAGCGGGGTTCTAGGGGCTGCAGCCCTTAGTGGGGTCCAAGGGGCAACGCCCCTGGCTGGGGCCGGGCTGCCAGGTCAGCGCGTAAAATTTTTATTTTAAAGACTTTATATAGCATATTTTGTTATAGAAAAATGTATTTTCTTGCTAAAACCTCTTCAAATCTTTGTCTTGAAAATCTTAGGTTTACTATGCATAATAGCCCCAAAAACATGGAAAAGCTTGTAAACAAGGGGATCTAGAACTCACCTTGTCAAAGTAAATGGTTTCTCGTCTAGGTTTACTAGGCTAGACACGCATAAAACAGTCTGCACATAAGTTAACACTTAAAAATGTTATTTGCATGCAATTTCACTGCCAGTTTCTCTAACAGTTTCGCTGGTAGTTTTGCTGGCAGTTTCGCTGGTAGGCTCGCCGATAATTTCGCTGCCAGTTTCGCCCAGCAGTTTCCCACGACAGTTTCACTGTCAGGTGCGCCCAACTTTCGTTGGAATTTCCTAGTTTCACAATATCTATGGGTCAACCTTGTCACTAGCGAAATTACCAGTGAAACTGTAGTTTCGCTGGAACTCTCTTAGTTTCGCTGGATGAGTCCACAGGTTCACTGATCGGGCTCGCAGTTTTGCTGGATGCATAAAAATGGAGAACCAGCCCTT
>BJCN01192585.1:0-12343 GCA_018326445.1 Flaveria brownii
GTTGCTGCCTGCTACGTCTAAAATCCATCCGGTTTTTCACATGTCTCTTTTAAAAAAAGCCATCTCCCAACCCACTACTACAGTTCTCCCTCCGGAATTGGATATGGCCGAGTCTCCTCACCTTCAACCACAACAGGTCTTAGCCAAACGAGATGTTCCAGATGGATCCGAGTTGGTGGAACAGTGGCTGATCAAATGGAAGGACCTAACAGCTGATGAAGCTTCTTGGGAGAATGCGGAATGGGTTAAAACTCAGTTTCCGCAACTCAGTCTTGAGGACAAGACTGTTTTTGAAGGGGCGGGCAATGTTACAAATCAAGTTAATCCTAAAGAGTTATTGGTTTATTCTCGAAGGGCTAAAGTGCAAAATGCCTAATAGTACCTTGAGGAGAAAGTTAGTCTATATAGGTAGGGAATATTTGTCTTTTGAGGGGCGGACAGAGAGTACGAGATTGTGAGACTCTTGCATCATGCAAAGAGTGAGGGCATAGCCCTGGAATGTAATTGGGTTTCTTAATTTCCTTTTCTATGTAATTGTTCTAGTTTCAATTAAACTTTCTCTTTCAATCACACTTTCACTTTTCATTTTTTCTGTGTTCTGGAATACAACCTCCTTTCATCTTCTACTTATTTAGCTCATCTAACATTTTGGGGAGTTGAAAACCCAACAGTTTATGAACTTTGTTTATGTTTTTGTTGTTAGATTACTTCTAATCTTATTTGATAGCTACAAATGCTATTGCAGTTGTTGGTGGTTTTCCTATTTTATGTTGGTTAATATTATTGTTTGGCTAGCAGTTTCTGGTTTATTAATGTTTATATGCATTGAGCACCTTGAGAGTTCCTGGCTGACTGGGATAACTCATTTTTATAAATTATACTGTTGTTAAGCTGCTGTTGATCATGTGAACATGAGGGTTTCGGTTTACATGAAATAATTTCCATCTACCCTAGTACCCTATTGTTTGTATTGTGAATCTTGTTTCTAGGTTGCTAATGTTCTCTTGACCTGCCTGCAATGCGTACCACAAAAGATGGGTGTGCTCAAAACAACCATGTTATTCTACAAAAAAAAAACTGGTTTCCCTTTGTAACATTTAATTCACCAAGTTTAGTTTGTATGCTTATTTTCAATTAAGATTCAAGAAGCACCACAATTCTTAAATTTAGTTGTTGTAATTATTATTTTAGTAATTTGATACCTTATTTCTAAAACGGCCCATTTCAACCAACCAAATTAATACCTTTCTAAAACATCCCGTTCTGATTGGAAACCGTATGGCCGGTACTCAATCCCACCGGCCTGTTTTGCGAGGCTTAATTACATTTCAAAGACTGATTGAACAGATAGTGTCTGGCTATGTATTGGTCCCCAAGAGGACATCTTGGTGGTAAGATGTCTCTCCTTTATCTGAAAGGTCGAGGGTTCAAACCCTGCTAAGGATAGGTGGTTAATAGAAGTATATCATAAGCTGTTAAAAATATATTTCCATGTATTAGATTGCTAAGTTGTCATCATTATGCTTATAGCTAATCTCTTTGGAGGTCAATTATACACTATAAGAAGATTGTATATGACAATTTAACTAGCAAATTCAGTGCTAGATGAAATGTAATAATCGTTTTTGTCTGTTAAAATGCCTTGACTTGTTCTATTTTAAAGATTTGAAGTTTAGTAGTTGCTTTTTAGTTTAGTTTCTGGATGAAACGTCTCAGTGTGCTTATTGTTTAGTTCTCTTAGAACTTAAAAAATGCTTGTAAGTACTATCTTTTCTGAATTAATTTGTCTACAGGTTTTGAGCTGCTTAAGAGGGAAGAATGAATTTTGCAGCTACATTGTGTAGGAGATTGACTGTTAGTGACTTGGTTACAAGAATACCGGTCTACACTTCTGCAAGCGGTATATAACATGATTTCCACTTATCTCCTTGTACTTATATTAATTAATTTTTACATAATCATAGATGTATCTGGAGATGGATTAAGCATGGTGTTTAGACGCTGGGCCACCAAGAAAACTGCAGGGTCCACCAAGAACGGACGTGACTCAAAACCCAAGAATCTTGGCGTGAAGAAGTTTGGCGGTGAGGTGAGACCCGTTTAAACCCTGTGTGCATCCGAACCCTACCTCAATATTGGAAATATATGATGTTTATAGTCTCATGTTGATAAAACAGAGAGTGATACCCGGGAATATTATTGTAAGACAAAGAGGCACTCGTTTCCACCCAGGAGACTACGTTGGAATGGGTAAAGACCACACACTCTATGCTTTAAAAGAAGGGTGTGTCAAGTTTGAACACCACAAGCTAAGCGGGCGTAAGTGGGTTCATGTTGAACCCAAAGAGGGCCATTTACTTCATCCGCTTTACTTGAAAGCGAATGCACCTGAGTCAAAAACCGCAGTTTAGGTGAGGCTTTCTTGTTTCCTTTTTCTATAAATTGTGTTTAGTTTGGTTCAAACTTGAATCGTTTCCCAGTTTCATTTTGACAGAACTAGATATAAAGTGTTAGCAGGGTCATTTGAGCTCTGTAAAACCATTTTATGAATTTACTGAAAGTTGTCTCATTCTATCTTTAGATTATGCTTTTATGCACAGTTCATTGGATCGGACGGGACTGGTCACACAAAGGTCTGGTTGGGCTTATTTGAACCGGTCAGACAGGACCGTGTGGTTGGATTGGATTTTATTTTTCAAGTTCTATACTTTTTATATAGTCTTCCTAAAATTTACATTTAGTGATTGATTGAGAGCTTTGACATTGGGTTACTTATTTCTTGCATTCTCATTGGGTTCCTTATTATCTTTAAAAGTTAGCTAAAATTTATATAATTGTTCATTTTTTAATGGCTAAAAGGTCAAATAAAGACTTTTAAACTAAAAGTGTTAGAAGTAAGCCTAACCATTATCTCTTTAATCAATGATTATAATCAAATTGTAGAGAAAAGTTTGTTAGAGAGGTATTTTAATAATAGTCATTTTTGTTGACTTTTGTATGTTTTTTTATTTTTTTTTAAGTATTCATAACTTTTATGTTATCCTTTTGTTTATATTTTATTACAATTATAAGTCCACAGCAAGAAAAGATAAAGTAGTGTTATCCTTTTGTTTTAAATTGGTTAAGTATTTATATATTTCTAATTTTTAAGATTATGTATAATGCCATTTAGGTTATAAAACTGGCCTAATCAGCGAACTATTAAGGTAGCCAGTTTCATAACTGATCCAGTCTAGATATTAACGTGCTCACGTTCAATTGTACGTACGGTTCTCAGCAACATTTTTATTTTTATTATATATATATTTTATATCTTTTCCACATATACCGAAATAAGACAAGAACAAGAGGTATGGATGAGGATTGGCTTGGTTTTATGATAGGCTGATGCCATAATTGAACTGTTTCTTTTTAATAAAAAGTTAATTTTAATTTTGTTTACTAAAATTTGACAAAAGTAATTATTTTTTTTAAAAGACTGAAAAAACAATTTAGTTGTTTCAAATTTTATATAACATTTTTATTATTTTGAATTTAAATTTGAAACAAATAACGAAAATTTTGAGTGAAAATGAAATAAATTATGAAACTTTTGGAGGTAAATTAAAATTTCAGATTGAATAGTAAATTTCTTATATCTTTCAATCACAATTACTTATAACCATATCATATAATCTATACTATATAATAAAAAAGTAACTAGGATATCACATGACACTCTCATATTACTCCTCGAAAAAAATTTCCCTCCTAAATTAATATATTATTTTAGTCAACTTTTTATTTTAAGAAACTCAATTATCTATACTATATAATAAAAAAGTAACTAGGATGCCACATGGCACTCTCATATTACTTCTCGAAAAAAAATTCTCTCCTAAATTAATATATTATTTTAGTCAACTTTTTATTTTAAGAAACTCAATTAATAATAATAATTTATTTGTTTTAAATTTAATTTTTTATATTATCAACTTAATTGTGTAATCATATTAAGATTCAATTTAAAAAAAACTAAAAAGAAAAAAATATTTATTGATATATTTATTTATTATATTTTAATTTTAAATGAGTCAATTATATATTATATTATTCAAAAAAGTATTTGAATATTTATAATTTATAAATGTAATTTTTTTACTTTTTATTGTTATAGTAATACGTAACTTAATCATATAAAATATTTATACATTTTTAAATTATATTGTTTTCATATTTTCAACCCGTGTATTACACGGGTTTACTAAAACTAGTATAGAATATACACTTATAAAATTTTAAAGAACAAGTTGTAAATACCTTTAAAAAAAACAAGTTGTGAATGCTCTTACAAAATAGTACTTGTTAAAATGTCACTCCACTCAAAATTTGCAAACAAAATCCTTAAATTTCTATAATTTCAACTTAATTCTTAATATATATTATAACTTTTTAAACCATTATATTTTATAATTAGTTTGTTTTTTAATAACTTTTGGTCGTCGACGATTTCCTTTTAAAATATCTTAATTTGTGGTTTATTTTTATTCTTGGCATCCAAATGTAAGTTAAAAACAAAGTTGTATTCAAAATAAACTATTTTTTTGATATATTTGGTTATGTTGACTTACAAGTTGGTATCGTGATAGTGAAACCGATATTGACCAAAGAAAATAATTACAACGTAAATTTAGTTTGGAAACAAGTTGAGACGATTGTAATCTATACCTTATCACGCTGCATATGACGTCACTACATGTGTTTTTATGTACATTTGGAGTTGGTCTACGTTTCTACATAATTTGTTTGGATAAGAGTCGAGTCAAATATAATACATTTTCATTCAACAAATAAATTTGAGTTACTTTATGTTTTGACGTAAATTTAGTTTGAAAACAAGTCGGGACAAATGTCTTTTATACTTTATCACGCCATATACGGTACCGTCCCAACGTGTGATAGGTAAAAAAAATCTAGTTTCCTACTTTCCACTCAAATTTTCATATAAATACCTGAATATTTTTAACGAATTACAAAACCAAGACTCATTAATAAATTACAACAATAAAATTAATTAGTTTGGATATTCATGTTTATCATATATAAATGGGTTATTGGATTTGAATAATCCAAACTTTTATCTATTGTCTGGATTAATCTCAAATCGAAAAATATTTACAGACTTTTAACTTTGAGTTTATCTTCGATCATTTACTAACTGAAAATTAACACCGTTAGTTTTTTTGATGAAAATATGACCAACTTTGAACTTATTATCAACTCTGCCGCCGCCCAACCTCCATTAGGTCCGTTTTCAAGTATAGATTAATCCTAGGGTATGATTCATAATCTCAATTGTCCATATGAAATAATAAAGTTCCCAAATGTGCCTTAATTTCTAGCTATTAGATACGAAAAAAAGCGAGGTGGATTTATTAAAAACGTAAATATCGTACATACCATCAACGAAATGATGTGGGGGTTGAGGTATACAACATAAGTGAAGTAGCATTCCTGCAGCATTTGGATCATTACAATAAAAATTCACCAACTACAAACGATGCTTAATTTATTAACTTTTGTATCCACCGTACGTGTTGAGTCGATCAGATATTGTTGCAACGAAATCATGTAGGTTTGAGGTAAACACCGATGGCGTCGAGGAAGTCGCTGGATCGCCCATAGAAACCCGCGAACCTAGCTTTGGAAATGGGCACAGAGAAATGAGTCCCGTTCTCCACACCAAACGGTCCAAACTTGTTTACATGTGTAGAAAACGATACCGATGTCACAACCAACCTCGAATCAAACCACCCGACCGTCCCGCTGACGCAAATCAACTCCTCCACATCAATGTCAATGTCAACCTTCCATTTAGGAAAAAAAAACAAACAAAGTCTAAGGTTAACGGATGAAATTATTTATTTCTTTCTTTCTTTCTAATCAACGCACGATTAATTTGATTGAGCGGGATATACTGGGTTTGTTTGTTTGTTTTTATTAATAATACGTACCTCGGCCTCATCGCCACCAGTACCACCAAACTTTGGCGAATGGAGGACGTTACCATCGTCATCTTGGCTCGCGAAGCCGATGGAGTCGATGCATTCTCCGTGGTTGATGAAGATCTTCGTAATCCTTCCTTTCGCTTTGAAGGACCAGTTTTCGCCATCACAGCTTCCCCATGGCCCAACAAGCACAATTTTTTTCTGTGACAAATGTGTTAATTTTCACATCAACAAACGATTACGTAGAAGAAAATACGAAACTGAACAAAATCACAAATGCTATACCATTTTGGGAGACAGATGATTATGAATTGTTATGAGTTAAGTTGTCATGACTTGTGTGCGTATATATAGATGGATATTGAATTTGAATATTAATTTACTAACTTTAGTAAATTTTAAATTAAATAAAATATTAATTTTAAATTAATAACTTAATTTACTAAATTGTGCTGGTTGAATAAATAAAATATTAATATAATAAATTTTATTAATATTAAAATGATATTCTGAAATTATATATGAGAAACGACTATAAATAATAAAACATTTATATTAATTTTCTAAAGATTTGTTTTAATTTTTTTTCTTAATTAGAAATAACATTAATAAATAGATTTATTTCTTAATTTATTAATTTTAAAAAAAAGGGTTAAAATAATATTATTAGTAATTAATGTAATTATGTAATAGGAGAGAAGCATGAAAATTTTGATAAGAATAGATTATGACGTTGACACATGTCATATCAACATTTTATTAAAGTAGGAATATTATGTAATATACAAATGAAATGGTAAATGACATGATGTAAAAAACAAAAGGTCGCAGATCTAGATACATGACAGACGACTAAAAGGTCGCAGATCTAGATACATATTGATCCCAACTTGATGTAAAAAAGTTTTCTTAGTGGACTAGTATTAGTACTTATATTCATAGTTTATTCATAGTTGTTAGTATGAAATTCGAAAAGTTGTGTGAATGTGAGAACGCTTCTTGGTTGTTACAACTACTTCATTGTTTACAATATAAAATTACTATCTAGATTAATTTTATAGTTTTAGTTAGGGTTCTAATATAGAGACACACACTCAGATAAATCAACACGTTTTATACGTTGAATATGAGTCCATACGCGGCGTATAAAGTTGAATACACTGAAAACAAGGAAAATTCAGGGGGGGAGGGCTGTCAGAGAGCTATACGCTCCATATAGTCCTATACGACCCCCCCCTTTACAACGCACATAGGTCTATACGACGCGTATAACAAATTTCGACACTGACAACGAGAAAAAATTCAGGGGGTTGTCAGAGTGCTATACGACACGTATAGCTTTATACGACACATATAGCCCTATACGACCCCTCTATATGACGCATATAGGGTCATACGGCACGTATAAAATTTTTAGGGTGTTGATTTAATATTGGAGTGTCTATTTAACCGGACCCTTTAATTATATTGCTTGGAAAGTTACCTCATACTACATAGACCTTTAAGTACTATACACGTTTAAAAGCATTCACATGGAGACAAACACCAACCATCACGTCTACTCAACCGTTGTATTAAAGTTTTACGGCTTTTTAGAAAACCCTTATATTCTCTTTGATGAAATACGTGTAAAGTCACATTGTACTACACACTCATTTGAGTTCGACCCACATTTAAGATTATTCGCAATGCTAACTTTGATAAATACCTACAAACCAGTCGAGTCAATTAACATAATATATTTTTAATCTTTTTTAAAATACACTCGTCTTCTCTATAATCTTATATTCTTCACAAACATTCATGCATGTCCAATACTCGTCTTCTCTATAATCTTATATTCTTCACTCGTCTTCTCTATTTTTGTGTGTGAGAGAGAGAGACGGCGATGAGGAGATGAGAGAGAGCCTATGCGATGGCGGTAGACAAATGCAAGAATGTTGATCACTGATTGACCAAGACGGATTTTTTTCTCGACAAATTGATTGTCAAAGAGAACACACAGAATTAAGGTCAAAGCATTTCTTTCCCTTGGTTTCCCCTCTGTCCAACAGTTGTTCTCCACCTCCGACTATCTTTCGATCATTGTCTTCTTAACTCATGAGCACTTATCTAAATAATTGACTCATGAGTAGTTTTAGGTAGTTTTTTTAATGTAACTCATTATTTTATATGCATTTTTAAAAAATTCTGATGTTATTTAGCATTCAAGTTTCAATTCACCTTTTTAGCATGGTTATGTCATTGGAATAGCCAGAATGTAATGTTAATAGACCGGGAACGTCATGTTTCTAGAATATGATCACTAAAAGGTTATAGATCTAGATATATATTAATCACAACTAGATGTAAACAAATTTTCAAGTGGAGTAATATTAGTACTTATATTCATAGTTTATTCATAGTTGTAACTTGTAAGTATTAAATTTGAAAAGTTATGTGAATGTGAAAACGCTACTTGGTTGTTATAACTACTTCATTGTTTACAATAAAAAATTTCTATCTAAATTAATTTTATAATTTCAATTATATTGCTTGAAAAATTAACTCATACTACATAGACCTTTGAGTACTATACATGTTTAAAAGCATTCACACGGAGACAAACACTCTCAATCGCGTCTACTCATTTGTTGTATTAAAGTTTTACGGACTTTTAGAAAACACTTATATTCTATCCGACGTACTTTTGATGAAATACGCAGAAAGTCACATTGTACTACACACTCATTTGAGTACGACCCACATTTAAGATTATTCGCAATGCTTACTTTGATAAATACCTACAAACCAGACGAGTCAATTAACACAATAAATCTTTAATATTTTTAAAATACACTCGTCTTCTCTATAATCTTATTTCTTCACAAACATTCATGCATGTTCATTTATATTTAATTTTCATAACCAAATTTTTTTTTGATAAACTATTTTTGTATTACATGGAAAGTTACGTTGTACTACCCACTTTTTTAAATTAAAAACTTCAAATACATATTTCTGTAATACTTCCAATAACATTACCTCGTGCTTGCACCACTTTTTTTTTTAACGGCACTTGCACCATTTAATAACTAAACACATGTTTGACTTAGTCAAGGTGCGTGCAACCTATTTCATTTTTTTTTTTTATTTTCATCAAAATTTTAACTTATCGATGAGGCAATAGATATAAAAAGAGGGATGCGTCAATGATTATTAACTTAAGTGTAATAGGTGAGGTGTTTTAGACAATTTAAATAAGAAAATTTTAAGTTCAAGTTTCCATTTGAAAAAAAAACTTTTCGGTTAAGCCTGAGATTTTTCAAATTGTTGGGTTCCTCTTAAAAATGGTTGGGGATGCAGTTCATATTGGAAAACAAATAAATATATACGGTTAATATAACACATATTCTCTGGAATAGTTTCTTATATTTTCCGTCCAAAAAGAAAATAAATAAAGGAGGGATGCATCAAAAATCATGTTTATAATTAAAAATTGAGAAAATCATGCGGTGCGTATATATAATTCATACAAGTCACATATACGTAATCCGTTTTGTCATCATCTTCGTTCCTTGGTGTTAAACATAAAAATAATATATTTAACTAAATAATAAGGTTATAGTTCACTCAAATATACTTTAACCAGTAGAATATAAACAATTTATTGATTATATGATTGTCTAAATATGAATTTTATGGCTTTCTTCTAAGATAACGGTTTTCATTTTATCCATGTAATATTTCATTAAGGGGAACTAGCCTTTAACATTCTACTATCATTAGAATCTATGATACAAGCACAAAGCATATTCTTAAGGATTTGAATGATCCATTTTGACTGTCCATTAGTGATGATATGTCGTGGTGATGTTTAACCTCACTCCTATAAGCTCATGTAATTACTTCTAGAATCTTGGTGTAAATTGTATGTTCTATTTGAAATGATTAGTATCGTAGTACTTCGTGTCTTATCGTAATCTTTTGGATAAACAATAATGCTAGACTTTATAATGTAAAGGTTTCTCGAATCGATAAAAGGTAAGGACTTTTCTTAAAATGATCCAAAATTAACCAAATGGTATCGATCATAACCTTTAGTTGTACAAGATAGCTACACGTTGACGTGTTCCTACTTCCATTCTTGCATCTCAAATGGCTTAGCCTTTTGTAAGGCTTTTAGTGTTCAACTTTAACTTGTTAACAAGTTAGACACTTGCTTATTACCTCATCATATTGTTCTTCATACCTGACCACGAATAGTATTTTCTTTAGATGTTGATACATCTCCATAGTTCCTGGATAGATGGATATCAAGTCATGTGAGCTTCATCTAAAATCCTCCTTAGTTAACTATAGTGAGGACCCATATACGACCAAATATGGTTTAAACACTATATCTATTCTCTTCCAAGTTTTCTTATTGTCCCATTATTCTTTCATTCCTCAAACTCTTTATGTTTAGCACTTTTATCTAAACCTATGTGATTTGTTCCATAATATTTGATGTCACTCTAAGCTTATAGAACTTCACTCATATCAGAGTCTACCTTTGTTTCTAGCTTAATGCATTAGCTATCACGTTGACCTTTTTAGGAATACATAAACTCACAATCAAAGTCTTTAATAAACTCTAACCATTCCCTATGTCTTATGTTAAGATCCTTTTGTTGGAAAACATGGACCAGTTTTAATGTTTAAAATCGTTGTGAGTTAACCTGGTTAAATGTTTTTATTTAAATAAAGTACTTTTATTTTAGCGAAAATGATTTCCATATTGAATAATAAAATCGTATTTTATTAGGTTTAGAGTTTTAACTTTAATGGAACTCTGGTTTATTAATTCTAAATAAATAAACATATTCTCAAACAGGATCACAGATGCGCATAAACAAGTAAAACACAACCATAAGATTATACCTTGACAAACTTTTCACCGGAATTGTAAGATGCCGGTTACAACGAAATCCTCGCTAGTAAGCTTGTTCAAGGTGTCCAAAACCAAAACGTCACACTGTTCAGTTTCGTGACGGCTGTGACACATCAGCGGGGACAGACGACGGTTCCGGGGTGGCGCCTTTCGGATCGCAAAACATAAAGGATAGAGAGAGAGGTCAACGGGTTTTTTTTCAATGAATAATAATTGTGTTTTTAGGGTTTAACCTTAACCTTATATTTATAATAACTATTATTACACTATTATCCTTATTTTATCGGACTCTAGTTCCCGTTTAATAATAAATTGTTTTATTATTAACCCTCAAGTTTTTGTAAGTAACTTTTAATTAACAAATTAATAAAAATAACTATTATAATTAATATTATAATAAATTTCCTTTTATTATTATTTCACAAATAATAATCCAACTATTAGATAATAATCAACAACTAAATATTAAATAACTAATTTCACATAAAGATGAACTTAAATGTTTAACGATTAAACCGTTTAATCTCTATTTCGTTTATCAACATGTAACTTTTTGGATCGTACCGAGTTAGTTAGCATTAACTTTGACTTTAATTAACAGTCGGATATTCTATATCCAACAATTTCCTACTTGGACGATTTTGATCAAGTGAGTCAATGTGTGCAGAGTTGGCCACCTAGCTGCATCACATTGCTCCTAACTAGGTATGACATTTGATAGTCGTCAACTAGTTCTTTGCATTCAAGTAACACTTTATTTAACCAAATACTATAACCATGACAATCTTATCAATAAGCCCCTTCTTTATAGAACATTCGTTGATCATAAGACATGGATTAAAATTTATTCGTATGGGTTAATGTGGTCTAAAGTATACGTATTGTTTTTAAATATTTCTATACTTTTAAACATCTTTTGATTAGTTTATAGATAATTTTACTCATATTTGATTCACGTTCAGATGTTATAGAATTTTAAGACATTATGAACTCAAAGTATACATTTGTTTTAAAACTTAAAGACTGTGAGTAAAAGATGACGTAGTTTAACCAATGTCATTTAGTGTATATTATAAATTTTCTTTGGAGCCTGTGACAACCCGGAATTTTTTTTTATGATTTAGTAATTATTTATAAATTTATAATTTGTTTTTATGTTTTTATTTTTATTTAATAATAATAAAAACAATGATAATAATAATAAAGATAATAATGATATTATCAAAAATAATAATATTAATAAAGAAAATAATGAAAACAATGATAATAATAATAAAAGTAATAATATTAATAACAATAATAATTTATAAAAATTTATTAAATTGATTTATAAAGTCCAGGGTAGTTTTTGTAATTTTCAAAACTTGATTTTTAAACTTTAAACATAAAATAGTAAACATAACAAACTACAGGGGGTCAATGTGTAAATTTCTTTTAAAACCCA
>BJCN01192590.1:0-10315 GCA_018326445.1 Flaveria brownii
CCCAGTTTCAACTATTTTTTTAAATAAGATTATTACCGGGCTTCCACACAAAATAATTGTCGGTATAACTTCGATGCGGCGAATCGGTCCTCATAGCTTAATACGTTTCATTTAGTTGTATAATAACTTTATACGTTTCTTTTGTGTACTTCAGCAACACTTGTTTATACGTTTCTTTTGTGTACTTAAACAAGTTAATGTGTCATAAAAACGCGCGTAAATGTCATCATACAGCTTAAACATGAAACCACAACTCGGTTGGCTTGGGTTTGATTTTCACGGGGGACAACCTTTTTTTGTTGCTTTTATTTCTTTTATGTTTTTTATAACTTTTTTATTTAATTTACTTTTTTATTTAATTTACTTTTTCTAATTATTAGGTCGTAATGTGTGGAGGTAAAAAACGCAAATTCGTGCTTTGTAACATTCATTTTTACCACAACGAAACTTTTTCGGTAATTTCTATATGTTTTGTTATCATATATTTTGTTTTTAATAACTAATCTACTCGACTTCAAACATCTCTTTAAGTACTCAAGTGCATCGATTTCTTCACTGTAATGATTTAATATGAACATGATCCATTTATGACTTATCCTGAACATGAGTTGCTTAACCAAAATTGCTTAACAAAAAAAGTAATCTATTAGGTTTTAAAGAACAAATGATATTTATTATGAATAATATTTATTATTATCATTAAACTCTTATAAGTTACTATTATCCTATTACTTTTGTATTTATAACATTGATTACCAAAAACTATCATAGACCTATAAATATGTAGTGGCATTCTTTTATTCTCTTATTCTTTGCTCTTCACTCTTTTCTCTATTACTAACAGTTGTTTTTAACACGTTATCACCATGTAATTGCTTTTGGAGTGGGAGCATATTAGCATTTCATCATGTCAAACCATGCAAAGCTTGAACTTGTGGCTTTAGATATTAGTAAGAAAAAATATATGTCGTGTGTGTTAGATGCCAAGATACTTTTAAATGCTAATAATCTGGGTGATATCATCAAAGATGGAAATGAAGCAACAAACCAAGATAAAATAAAGGCAATGATTTTTTACGTCATCATATACATTAGGTTGTGAAAAATGAATACGTCACTATTAAAGATCCACTTGTCCTATGTACCAAATTAAAAGAAAGATATGACCATCAAAAGACGGTAATATTACCAATATCTCATTATGAATAACATCCACATAAGTTTGCAAGACATCAAGTCTATAAGCGAGTATAGCTTGACTATGTTTACATCACCTCATTATTCTATCTATGTAGTAAAAATATTATTGATAAGGAGATGTTGAAAAAAACATTTTCCACTTTTCATGCCTCAGATATATTGTTGCAACAACAATATCGTGCAAAAAGGCTTCCCTAAATACAATGACCTAATATCATGGTTGATTGTGACTACTAGTAAAAAATCATGAGATCCGTCTGACTTATACAACCCCATTCCCAAAAGTGAATGTGAGGACATATAATGACCAAAGTGGAACTCACGGACATGGTCATGGTTACAAACATAGTCGTGGTCGTGGTAATGGTCATGGTCGCGGATATGAAAATAACGGGGGAAATTATCATGGTGTTTAGTTTAAGAACACAAAAATCCACCATAAATCCCATGACATTGGAAAAAGTCTAAGGATGAACGAAGTAAAACAAGAACTAGAAACCCACCAACCGCATGTTATCACTATGGACGTAATGATTTGGCGCGTACATGTCATATGCATAAACACTTTGGTGGAACTATAACAACAATATATTAAAGGAAAATGAAAAGAAATAAAGGTAAATTTCACATATGAGGATTCCCAGATGGTCATAAGAACCTTAATGATACAACTCATATGGACGTGGGATGCTGATGATTTTTTTATTAATACAAGTCATATGGATGCGGGTGATTTCCTTACTAACACAAATTAGTTGAATACTTGCAATTTTCCTTACGTGTGAATTATTAGTTACGTTTTTTGTTTTAAAGCATATGATCATCTAGTTATGTGATTTTATTTTGTTCTATTTTCAAAAGTTTGAGACATTTTGCTTAAGTTAGTTTATCTATATTAATGTTTATTATGTTATTTAAATATGAATCATTTTATTTTTGAAATTCTTGGTTTTGTTCTTGCTTTTTTTTAAAGCAAATGGAGTATTTAATGAAACTTCTCATTAATGATAGACATTTTTGTCTAACCTATAGTGCAACTAACATACCATTCTTAGGAAAAGAAATACTTCTCGAATCTAATTATACAAAAGGAAACATTAGTACTATATCTGATAGTGCAAATTTAATTGAAGGTTTTACAATAGCTTCTATAATGTTACAAGGTGGAAGCACAAATTTAAAGAATATCATATTGGTACTACTTGTAAGGGACATGACGAATACCTTCAAATCACTAAAATAATTGTGGGTAAAAAAAGTACTAGAAAGGTTGCTTGTATTTGACTTTGGTTTATACTACACAAACTTTTTTTGTAATTGAATCAAATGTAGTTATAATCCAGAATTTTATGGATAGGGGAAACATTTGACATGATTGATCGGGTCATCCTAGATCAATAATGATGTGAAAGTTACAGAAATTTCATGTTGGCATTTCTTAACGAACCAAAAGATTCTTTAGGCTAAGGATTTCACATATGATGTATGCTCACAAGAGAAGCTAATTACCCATCCATCACAAACTAAGGTGGGACTAACTCGCTTACATTTTTGGAAAGAATACACAGGGATATATATGAGCCTTTACATACCTCTAATGGACAATTAGGTATTTCATGGTTCTTATTATTGCATCAAATAGATAGTCTCATGTGTGCTTATTATCAAGTCGTAATATTGCATTTGCATGACTACTTGCACAATTAATAAGGTTAACACCACATTTTCCAGATTACCACATAAATAAAAAAATGATGGTGAGTTTACATTTCTAACATTTAGTGATTATTGTATGTCTATTGGGATAAGTGTAGAACATCATGTACCTCATGTACACACCCAAAATGGACTTGTTGAATCACTTATTATAGGACTGTTGAAGGGGGTCAATGCAATAATTTCATAGTGAGGAGAGACTTAGAACACTTAATAAATCAAATAGGGAATCAGGTTTTGGTTGATGATACTAAGAACACAAGTAAATATGAGATAGAACAAGAACAAGAACAAGATTGTATTTGGTTTTCAAGAATGTTGTATATGGCTCTCAAGTTCTATTACAAGTGTTACAAAGCATAAAGATAATTACAAGTACTTGAGATACTTTATACTACATCCTATAGCTGACTATACTTTGAAAGTCAGCTAGAAACACTAATCTAGAAAACAAGATCAATGGAAAGTCAAAAGGCATATGACATGCCATAGTTTACATCCTAATATATTACAAAAAGGATAAAAGATACAAAAGTAGAATGTTACAGACCAATGACCATAATCTATAGTTGAGAATAAACATGCACCTTTTCACCAACTTATCTAAATTTGTGAGTCTTCAGAGGTGGCAGCGGAAAGTTGTTCAACGTTCTATCAAAAGGTGATCAGAGAAAGCATGTCTTCTCTGTCTTTGGAAGAAATCAGTCTTTGGCTTTAGAAGACTTTGTCTCTGAAGCTTTAGAAGACTTCATCTTTGGCTTTGAAAGATTTTGTCAATTGGCTTTGAAAGATTTTACACTTAGATTATTTCCTTTGAGTTGTGTAAAACTTCCAAAGTAACTCTATTCTATACCTCATGCATGCATGCTAAGAGCTCTTTGGTTTCTATAGTTGCATCAACCTTCAACTATAAACCTTACAAACTCCCCATAGGCTGATGCTATCAAAACATAAGAGAATAGTCATTAACTGATAGTCCTCATCAGGATCAAGACCATTCCTTTCTTCATCATTTGGTTAGGATCCCTCACACTCTTATAGTATTTCGTAATGTCATAGGGATCATGCAGAGGAAGGTCACGTATATCGTGCCAGAAGTAGACATCTTGACCTCCTTAATCTCTAATGACATACCATCTGTCTGGATTAACAGTAAAGGTCTAGGACAAGATGGGTCTCCTAGTGGCAAGAGGCTCTACATTTGTTGGACTTAGTTGAGCCGCCTTTTCTTGAGTTACTTCAGGATGCTCTGACTCATCCTGATGTGTAGAGGTGTATGCCTTAGACTTCTTCTTCTTTTGACCATCCCTCTTCATGGCCATCCTTTTCTTCCTCTTTACAGGTTTCAACTGAGGAGACTCGCCTTCAGTACCAGGTTGTTCTTGTGTGTCTTTCTCAATTAGGTCATTTTCCCTCATAAGTCCAGAAGGAGAGGGATCAGGACCCTTCTTGATTAGAACATGAAGTTGGTTGTGGTCTAGCACTAGGTCCAGGCTGTGTTGTCTCTTATGGTTTAACCTTGACCTCAACTTCAGGTGTAGCGTGACTTGATGGAGAATGCAAGTCAATAAGACCACCCTTTTTAATCTTCTGCTTGATAACCCTAATACGCTCATCCATGATGGATAGAGATATTAGACCAAGCCTCATTCCGAAGAATCCATACAGCTTCAAGAAGCTCATCATCCTCTCCCTATCAGCAGACATCTTTAAACTCTTTTAGATGAGGGCTCTTGGCTTTGAAGCTTCTTCCCTCATCTTCCTCTTAGCGGCCTTTTGTTCTTTAATTACTTGTTGCTCAATCTGCTTCAGCTACTCAAACTATAGGTATTCATATAACAAGGGAAGAAGTGCAGATGCCTAATAGAGGCATGTGGCACTTAGGTAGTTGATCATATTTTATATGTTTGCTTCCTTGTCTAACTAAGGTTGTTGCTTAGTTGCCACATCCTCTGTCTCAGGGCTTTCTTGAAATGGGAAGAGGGTAGGAGCATGCTTGTAGAGTCTTTTCTTCCTTGATCTTGAGGATCAGTTCTTCATCCTCTGCCTCCTTCCTCTCCTTTGACAAATCAGTATCAGCCAGTTCATTTAACTCTTCTAAGGAAAGAGAGATGAGTTCATCAATGTTGTAGTTTCTGGTCCCCAAGTAGTTCAATCTATCTGCCGTTAACTTATCATCTTGAGTGTTTGTCCTGAGGGCAGCCTTGATTGCAGCTTCCATGAAGCCTGGAGACCCATTTGAACTCTCTCCCCTTAGCTTCCTCTTCCTCTCTCTTTCCTCCTCCTTAATCACCTCAGAAGTCAGTTTCCTTTTCCCTTTGTCACTCAAAGGCTTTGGTGACTTAGGTGTAGAGGGATTTGGCCTTCATTGCTTGGTTCGGCACTTGAGCTCTAGCTAGAGAGAGGTTATGAAGCATCTTCCCCTGCTGGTGCCTCACTGAGGGTAATGGGTGCTAAAGCAGTTCCTGTCTCAAGGTTCACAGGCTCAACTACTGGGTCTTCAGTCAAGGTTTCCCCTTCGAAGCTAATCTTAGGGTCCACCTTAACATCAGTTGACCAACAGTTTTGCCTGCTAGCCTATGTCTATATAGTTTGGATCTTAATTTGAACTCTTCCAATACCCTATCTTGAATCCTATCAGCTAACCTTCAGCTTTCCTATTTTGACTTGGGTTGGCAAGTGGAAGGTCAACTAGATAGGTGCTCTCATAGAATCTCAGGTTGGAGAAGTTAAAGATTTCCTGTTTCCTTAAAACTTGTAGATTACCAGGGCTCTTCCATCAGTGTTAGAGCTCCATCCCATAAATGGATTTTCATTTGGATGAGAGGGGGAAGGCATAGCCCTTGGAATACCCTCCTCAAACAGAATTTGTATGAGTGAGTCCATATCAATGTGGACTTGAGGAGGTTGCTGAGCATGGACAATTGCAAGTAAGGATGGTGAATCCTCTATGTCCATACTCTGAGAAGAACTCCCGGGTTCTATGAATGCGGGTAAGACTTTCTCCTCCTTTTTGGTAGCATTACCCTCTTGCATAGGTGAGCAAGAGGTTAGGTCCACCATATTCATAGGTTCTTGTGGCCCTGGTTGAGTTCTCCTTAATGGTCTCTCAGCTAACTTGCCCTTGAGATCGATGATGTGTGTAAAAGGTATATGTATTTTGATAAAGATTTTTCATACAAATTCAGTTTTAATTGGATATTACTAATACTAAACTATACACACAAAGGAAAATTGTACCTGTCGTGTGGATAACAAGTAACATAGAAGATAGACATAAAATCATCAGTGAAATGGAACAACCAAACCGGTGATCCACAATGGATGATGTTTTGACAATCCCGAGCTTCTTCCAAGTGTTGTATGCACTTCCCAAATCTCCAAATGATCTTCAAGTCTTAATTCCCGAGAGAACTCAACAGAGTAACTCTGCCCCCAAAAGCTTTTCCAAATGATGAACTTAGGCCTCTATTTATAGGCTTTATGGGGTGTTCAAGCACGCCCCTGTGTAGTACAATACTTACAAAAGTTAGTCGGTTCGTACGTGCAGAAGGTGTTGGGCACGACCCCGTTTTAAATGGGGAACGACCTCGTGTTTAAGGTGGGGCACGGCCCCGTGACTCCTTTTTAGGGACAATACATTTTGTCTTGTCAGATGTCCAAACATGGGGGTGTGCCAATTTAAGCACGAGGGCGTGTTTCAGGCAAGTCATGGCGGCGTACTTAATGAGGCACGACCCCAAGCTTGGACTCCAAAGCTCTAATTTCTTCAATTTCTTGTCAAATATGCTTCTTTTTTCCATCTTGTCCTTTTGAACACCTGAAAACACAATTTAACAATTTTAAGTACATAATCATCATTTTAAGGAAGATATTAAGGAATAACTGATGTGCTTTTGATAGGATTTTTATGCATATTTTAGAGCACACCAAACATCCCCACACTTAAACTTTGCTTGTCCTCAAGCAAAATCACTTAAAATTACAATTCCACCAAAAACCAAATAAATCAAATGATAAATGTCTTTCATGAAATACACAAGTAAACTTATGTAGGACCAGTTAAGGAATGGTTACATAATAGTTTTCATAAGGAGGAGAGTGTTAGAACACTTAAAAGATCAAATAGGGAACAGGGTTTATATAGAAGATGATACGAACACAAGTAAGTAGGGAACCAGGTTTGTATAGAAGATGCTAAGAACACAAGTAAGTAATGATACAAAACAAAAGAAAAAGAACAAGATAAGTATGATTTTCAAGAATGTTGTATATTGCTCTCAAGGTCTATTATAGGTTTTACAAAGCATAAGATAATATACAAGAACCTAAGATACTTTATACTACATCTTACAGTCGGCTATGCTTTGAAAGCCAGCTAGAAACACTAATCTATACAACAAGATCAATGTAAAGTCAAGGGACAGATTGCGTTTTTACGAGTGACTATGACATGCCGTAGCTCACATACTAATGTATTACAAAAAGGATAAAATGTATAAAGTAGAAAGTTACAGTCTCTAAACCTTAATTAAAGTTGCAAAAACATGGACCTTTTCACCAACTTATACAAGTTGGTGAGTCTTCAGAGTTGCAACGAAAAGTGTGTCAGCTTTATGCAAAAGTTGATCGGAGAAAGCATGTCTTCTCTGTCTTTGGAAGAAATCAATATTCACTTCATTGGCTTCGGAAGACTTTGTCATTGAAGCTTCGGAAGACTTCATCTTTGGCTTTGAAAGATTTGATCTTTGGCTTCGTAAGATTTTACACTTAGAATATTTTCTATGAGGAGCATAAAACTTCCAAAGTAACTTCTACCATGTACATCATTCATGCAAGCTGGAAGCTCTTTGGTTGCTTTGGTTGCATCAGCCTTTCAAGTATAACCTTACAAACTCCCCCTAGCCTGATGCTACAAAAACAAAGAAGGTTATTCAAATATTGATAGTCCTTATCAAGATCAAGACCATTCTTTTTTTCATCAATTGGTCAGGGTTCCTCAGACTCTCATAATAGCTTCTCATGTCATAGAGATCATGTAGAGGAAGATCAAGCATGTCTTGCCAAAAATAAACATCTTGACCTCCATGATCTCTGATGACATACCATCTGTCTGGATTTGTAGCAAAGGTCCAAGACAGGATGGGTCTTCTAGCTGTAAGAGGCTCTGCCTGAGTTGGAGCTGGATGAGCAGCCTCTTCTTGCACTTCCTCAGGATGTTTTGACTCATCCTGGGGTGTGAAGGTGGATGCGTTTGACTTTTTCTTCTTCTTAGATACACTTTTCATGGCCATCCTCTTCTTCCTCTTTGAAGACTTTAACTAAGAAGACTGGTCTTTAGCGCCAGGTTGTTTTGTTATGTCTTTCTCAGTTGGGTTCTCTTCCCTCAAATGTTCAGAAGTAGAGGGAGCAGGACCCTGCTGTGGATTAGAAGATGAAATTGGTTGAGATGCTGCTGCAGGTCCAGGTTGTGTTGTCTCAGTGGGTTCAACCTTGACCTCAACTTCAGAAGGATGCTGACTTGGTGGAAAATGCAAGTCAACAAGCTCCCACTTTTTAATCTTCTGCTTGATCACTCTAATATGCTCATCCATAGTGGATAGAGACATTGGACCAAGTCTCTTTCCAGAGAATCCGTACAACTTCAAGAAGCTCATCAACCTCTGCCTATCAGTAGAATTCTTTTGGCTTTTTTGGAAGATGGCTCTTGACTTTGCAGCTTCTTCCCTCATCTTTCTCTTAGCATCCTTTTGCTTTTTATAACTTGTTGCTCAAGCTGCTTAAGATACTCGAATTCTATATGCTCATATGAGAGGGGAAAAAGTGCAGATGCCTGATAGAGGGCTGTGACACTTAGGTTGCTAATCATGTTTTGTCTATCTACTTCTTTATCTACCTTAGGTTGTTTAGTAGCCACAGCCTCTGTCTCAGGGTTCTCTTAAACTGGGGAGAGGGTAGGAGCATGCTTGTAGAGCTTTTTCTGTCTCATTCTTCCTTCACCTTGAAGAGCAACTCTGCATCCTCTGCGTCCTTCCTCTCGTTTAATAGCTCTATGTTTACCAGATCGTTAAGTTCCTCTAAGGGAAGAAAGATGAGTTCATCTATATTATAATTCCTAGTCCTAAAGTAGTTTATCCCGACTGCCGTCAACTCATCATCTTGAGTGTTTGGCCTGGGGGCAGCCCTGATAGCAGCTTCCATGAAGCATGGGGATCCATTAGAACTCTCTCCCCTTATCTTCCTCTTCCTCTCTCTCTGTCACAACTCACACAAAACCTTACGATTCTTTGTTTTGGGTTTGTTTTAGAAATCCAGAAACCCTATCTTATGCAAGTTCCTAACACTCTTCTATGTCGTTATCGACACTTGGTGTCCTTCATAAATCTGATGTTCTAATTTTCGGGACGAAAATTCCTTTAACAAGGGGATGATGTGACAACTAGAGTTTTCAGATTAACCTCGTTCCATTAACCTACACTCCCTCCGTTATGTTATGATTAATCAAATTTCGATTAATCAATAATAATTTTTATTATAATTACCAACAATTAAAATTAATCAAATTTACTACTACTAAATAATAATGGTTTTTATCATAATTACCAACTAAACATAATTAATTTATAACTTTAACTAAACCCACTTAACTCAAAATTGCAAATTAGGATATGTGGAGAGACCTTTGTGCAAATTATGGTAACAAACCCTATGAACAAAAACCTTAACCCCTACCCTCAGCCACTCTACAACCCAAAAAGCAACCCTAACACCCTCTCTTCTCGACGACAACATCCCCTCACACCGATCACCTTCATCAGCCCAACCTTGTCATCGCACTACCTTCAAATCCATCACTGCAGTCGGTTGAATCCACCTCCAGTGGTTGCTGTCACCTGAGACCATGAAGAACCTTGTGACACTTAGAAATTCGGTTGAGTCGATCATCATTCGTAGCCGTTGTCGCCTTCGCTAGTGCTGGTTATCAAGTGTATAACCTACATCAAGCGGTATGATCTCTTCTTCGAATAACTCTACTCATTTTATCACGTGTACACAAATGAATGTACGGTAGTTGTTAATTGGTTTCGGTTGTGATTGGGTTAAGGGTTGTATGGGTAAGTGATATGTTCGATTGTATTGCTGCACTTGTATGTATATGTCAGATTCATGCTTATAGTTTGTCATGGTGCGGTTGCGATTTTATGGGTATATTCTATTATATGTGTTCTTAGTTGTATGTATACATAATCAAACAATGTGGTTCTATTTGCGGGGGAATGCATGATGCACCGTGGGTGGTGGATGCAAGTGTATGTGCATGTAGTGTGGACATGAATGATTGTATGTATGCATGTATGTTCTGTGTGAGAGTTATGTTCGTGGTGGGGTGTGCTGATGA
>BJCN01192610.1:0-14834 GCA_018326445.1 Flaveria brownii
TATTTACCATTTTTACACGCGATACAACCGGCACACACGAGCGTTAGTGATAATTAATATATGTGCACTAATAAATACTTTAAAGTGTTTTAAAGTGTTTTATATTTTAGTTTTTCAAAGTATATTAGATTCCAACTTAAATACATTTGAAAAAGCTTAAATTTATAAATAAACATAATCGCGTAAATTGATATTTTACCCGAAATGAATCATTTTAACAATAATACTAGATACATGATGCATCATTAACAATATCATCAATATTAAAATATATGAAGTTACACAAGTTCTTATAATATGTTGATGTATTTTAAAAAGTAAAAAGTGAAAATATAAAAATATGTAAAAATATATATAGTGCAACAAATACCACCAAATAACCAACACTACTCAAAAGTTGAAAATTCAACCCCCTTCCCCTATCTCCTAGCTGTCCACCCCCCTATTCTTCCTCCTTTTCAAAAAAAAACAAAGAAAAGATCTTACCAAGTTAGTTGACTTTAGTAAATTTGGGAATTTCCCTTTTAGTGATTATCTTTTTGAAGTGATCAAAGTGACTTGGTTCTATTACCACTTTGAAACCTCTTTACCCACTCTTGACCGTGAGTTTGCAACAACATCACAAAAGTTCTAAGTTTAAAAAAAAGTTGATGACCATAACTGGGGACATACACTTTACATATCAACCATACCCACATACACTACTCAATTCTCCTTTTTCTTCCTTCAAACTTCGGCCAAGGCATCCCCACCGCCACTTTATTTGATTTGTAACTCATTTTCTATAAATCTTGGGTGATTCAAGTGTCATTGTTGACGACCAAGTGATTTTTGAAGTTTTCAAGCATCCTACATCTACCTTTTCATCTTTTCTTACTTGTTTTGAGTGACAACACTCTCTTCTTCTCTATATATATTTCATATCTTCATATTATCTATCTACTATATCATATGTAACAACATTCATCCACAAAAGTCATTTATGTTAAAAATGGTGTTTTTATCAACAAATGTTTCAAGAATAGTATTTCACACAACACATTTTAACATGAACTAAATAATGATATTTAATTACCGAAATAATATGTTAACTTCAAGACACATATGTTTTTGAACACTTTCAAGCGAAGTTTAATTTATTCATATTTTCTAAGTAATATATTTCACAAATATCCATTTTGTGTCACCAATGGGTCGTCGAGTCAAACACTTTGTTACCAAGTGTGTGGATGAAATATTACATGCTCATATTACATGTAGGAGCAATCACTTATAAATAAGTTTCCTTGGTTGTTCTAGGGTGAACTTAGTTTAGATTTTCACAAGCACTTGCGATACTTACAGATATCACGCCCGACCCACTTCACATGTAAGTTTCCCGACCCTATTTTTACTTATTTTTCTTTTAGGGAAGATTACATGCAAATTACTAATTTTTTGGACACATTTACTTGTTAATGATTTCACATGTTATATAAGTTGTTTACTTACCGTATGAAGTTTCCTGTTATAGAGGGCGGGCCTTGGCGCAGTGGTAAAAGCTGTTCCTAAGGGACCGAAGGTCTCAGGTTCGATCCGTGGAAACGGCCTCCCCACAAAAATGTGGGGGAAATACCGCGTACATCTTCCCTTAAATGGGACGGACCCTCCCTGGACCCTGCGAAAACGCGAGAGCTCTTTGCAGCACCAGGTACGCCCTTTTATGAAGTTTCCTGTTATTGGACTATTTCCCAAAGTGAGGTAATCAGTGATAGTACTAATAGGTTTGACTACCCTACCCAAGTTATTTACCCTAACCTTGACTGGAGGTCTAAACGGGTGCATTATTAGTCTGTTCACCCATGTGCTTAAGGTAGGCACAGGTAGGGACACTTTATTATAGTTGCAGTCTAGATTCGGTTACGGTGCTTATATAATTTGTAGCATTGTGTGTACAACAATCAAATCATAGAAAGTCTTGTGGTCCTTTACACTATTTATTTTTACTTAAAACCTGTGAATTCACCAACATTATGTTGATAAATTTTTCATGCATGATTTCTCAGGTAATTGATAGATGCACCAAGTTAACCTAGCATGGATCATCTCATGTTTAGGGTCATTCATGTTGTTTGAGATATTTATTTTCAAATTTTCCATGTTTTGAAAACAATTTTCTTTATTACTATTGCTTTTGCAATTTAACTCTAAAATAATTATGTATCTTAAACTTATTTGAAACGTATGTTTTACAAAACCATGTAGTGGTCGACCAGTGACAATGAAACCATGACGTTCGCGCCCCGTGGAAAACCGTTGTGGTTTGGGGTGTGACACCTTTGGTCGCCTCCCTTCTTTCGTATCTCTTAAGTCGGTTTGTAATGGGTGGTGGTGGTGGAGGGTCCACCGGCTCCGCTTCCCTTTTACAGTTAAGGTTCAGTCGAGGTGGATATAGCCACATATGCTTGTTGACCTCGAGTTTTGCATCCCCCCACCCCGTGTGTCTAAAGCGGAAAAAAAGGAGAGCATGTCGCCACTGGTCTTGTGCTCGCATGGGTTGCCTTGTGCGGCGGCGGAGGAGACCTATGTTCCTCCTATGTTTTTAGAGTTCTTAATTTCAGATCTGTTTTCTGGTTTGTTTTTTGGGTTATCGGCCCTTTAGGGTTCTTGATTTCAGATCTGTACGTTTCAACGGTGGTTTGTTGGTTATGATGCCTTTTGTATCACCATATGATGCGGGGTTCCCTTGTCATTTGTACACAGATATGTGTTTTCTCATGGTGGCAGTGATGGTGGCAGTGGCGGTGGTAGCAGCCCCGCCTCCCGCCGTCGTTGTTGTTTTGTGTTTTATGTGATTCGCCATTAAACTATTGGTGTCGATGGTGTTGAGCGGTTGTTCATGTGAGGTATGTTTGTATCTGCTAGTTGTATCATTGTGTCGATGATGATGAGACCTACCTCATCTGAGACTTTTTTTTGGTCGGTGATATTAAGCCGATGCTCATCTGAGATATTGTTAGATATGCTCCTTTTCGGTGTTCCTTTGGACTGATATGGTCATATATCGGTTAATAGTTAAAAAGAAGATGTCAGCGATGTTCTCTGTTGTTTATAGTTGTTGTTCATAGTCTTTTGAATTTGTGATATACTACATCTGTTTCTATTAACCTTGCAAGCCCCACATGATCGATAATGGACCTTTGTTCATGTGAGACGATATTCCTACAGCTCTAATTTATTTTTGGGCTTGACATTTGTGGAAAGATGTTGTCTTTATGTTTTGCTGCCATAGAGAAAACAAGGCATCTGTTAGAACTTATGTTTCATGTTTGTGTTATTGGTATTTCGCAGCCTGAGGCAATGATGATGCTTCTAGAATGGTGTTTGTTGCTTTTGGGTAGCAACTGTTTCTGGTTTGCAACCGTAACATAACATTAACTCTGAGCATCTGTTTTGATAACAAGATCTAATATTTACTTGGTATTGGCGAAGTCTATTTGAAATAAACATACTATTTTATTGGAGTTTTGACATAAAAGACATGTGTAGCATTTTAATGAACACTAAATCACTTGCGTTTGTTTGAATCTCGACTTAACCCATTCATCACACACGCAACGTGCGTGGGGGGAAAAGACACTAGTTTTCTTAATAAACGAACATGAACAAAAAATCATGTTCGATTATGTGTTCGTGTTCGTATTCGTGTTCGGTAAAAGTTAAATGAACGGAAAGATTGTGGTCTGATGGGATGGTTTTGGTGATGGTGGTGTTAGGTATGGTAGTGTTTTGGTGATGGTGGTGGTGGTGGTGGTCTCATATTGTGATGGTGCCGGTTGTTTTTCCCTCGGGAAGGTTGTGGTCTGATGGGATGGTTTTGGCTGGAATAGAGGATTGCGGTGGGGGAGGATAAGGTGGTGGGTCAAAAAAGAGCGGGGTTGAGTTTTAAGTAATTTACATAAACATTCATTCTAAAATAATAAAAAGGTATATTATTATTTGTAACATGACCAAAATGTTTTTATTTTTTTAACATATTTAACTAATGATATTAGTAGGTTGAAGTTAACTGAAACTAATCGCAAACCACACGAAGTAAAATCACGGTTTCGAAACCTCTGAATGAATTATCACAACATATTAAAAGATTAAATATTTTATTCATAAAAGTTTTAAAATAATATTTAAAACGTCCGTTATCACAAGAGATTAAAATCTTTGAGGCGGATACCTATAAAAAGTCTTCCAAAACGAAGACTAAACACTTTACCAAACAAATATTAAATATAGAAATTAAAAAATCCAATCAAATTTTCTTAATGTCATACTCTAAAATACCTTATTGTAAAATTCGTTTCAGGCCTTCAAACATCTGGATTAATAAGAAAGATCAACCACAGTCCAGATTAGCCAAACGTTCTTCTATCTATACAAGTGGTAGTTGATCTTACTGTTACCTTTTGTTATCTTGTGGAATTGAATCTTGAATTTAACCGATAACCCTTGCAATCAACCTGGGTTTGTGGTTATATAGATTATAGAACCACCCAAATAGTCATGGACTCAAGCATGTTCTGCTTTTTTACTTCCATGCACTTAGCTTGCTCGGTATTCAAAAACGAGGCCAGAGGCTACACTTTTTGCTCTACCATGGCCGAAAAACTTGGCGATGATAGCCAATGCAAATTCCGGGGCGCTTGAAAGACCCCGACATGTGATTAGTCTACCGTCAACCACGACTTGTGAACCGACTATAGTGTTGCTATCAAGCATGCTCACCACAGATGGATGAGCTGTTGCTTTCTTGTTCTGGAAGAAAAGTATAAATTTCAAATAATATAAACCAATTTATGTTAAAGCGTAAAAAAACACTAATTTGCAAGTTTTTAACTTACTTGGAGCAGGCCTTGTTTCTGAAGAATTGAAGGTGAAGAGCAAATCGCCCCATATTTTCGTTCGCTAGAAACTTGTTCTTTAAGCAACTTCTTCAAAATCCTGGATTTGTGTAATCGCTCAACACCAGAATTCCCTCCCTAGGATTAGTACCCAGAAACACTATTAGGATAATATAGCTTAAAATGAAGGGGCATTAATAAAAAATAGAGTAAATTTGATAGGAATCATGTGCTACTCTTTAGTTGAAATGTCAATTGTCTATTCTAGGAGGGTGTTTAGTGCAACTTATATTTTATATATATAGGTATTAGTAAACCCTTAGTGAGGGAAGAGGAGAATTAGTAGGTTTGTTGGCTCTTTGCAATAGCATTGAGAAGGGCCTAGCCCTGGACGCTTTTGTGGCGGTGACTGTGTTATCATCATCTTCTTCATTCTCTGTTATCATCACCATCTTTTGCAATACAAGTTATTTCTATATTGATTGTTCTAGATTCCTTCTGTTACATAGCTAATATTCGAATCCTCATCCATTAATTGTTCCTAAACCCTATCAAAATTACACAGACCAACTAGAGAAAATTGCACGAATGGCCCATGTGGTAAGGTCATATTAGGGTTTGATCCTTTCTTTTTAGAAAATTACATCCATGGTCTTCCCTGTTCACTCAGCAGTAACACAATTGGTGTATCTTTCTTGGTCTAGCTCGCTACTTCCATTTATATATAAACCGGCGTTCCTAAGAAAAGGAACACATTTGGTCCTTGGCACTAACTGGCGATGAAAATTCTATTAAGTTTTGGTAAAAATGAGTATTACAACACATTTCACATATATTTAATTAAAATTTCAATGCCCGGCAGTAACATGTACAGGTCAGAAAACTCTTACATCAAACCCGTAATTTTTTAAAAGGCAGGACCAAAACCACAATATGGCCTTACCACATGAACCATGTAATTTTACTAATGAAAATAGTTTTTAAACTCACCGGTAGGATAACCAAGTCAAATACAGATTCAGCAGCATTCTTAAGTAACTTGTCTGCAATTATTTGTATTCCATGGGACCCGACAACCGACAAAGTTTTTTCAACTGAAGCAACTGTAACATCTAGCTTAGCTCTTCGTAGAATATCTACAATCGTAACCACTTCAATATCTTCGGATCCATTTGCAACTGGAATGAGAACCTGTGGTGATGAAGAATTTAATATAGTAAATTAAGCCCGGTGAAACAGGTGGGTCAGGGTGGGTAGCAAGTCAAAACAGGTTCGTTTCCAACACATATAAAGTTTACTATATGGACGGCTCAATCATTACTCTTTTCTCACCAACATCTACATTAACTACCTTTAGTAGCCTACCATAAAGTTTGTCCGGTTCAATAGAGCCAACCAAATATTGTACTTTCTCGTCTTTAGCGAGTAACAAATTTCAAATATAAACCTTCAAACAATTAGCTATAAATGTAAACTAAACCGTAACTAAATACCAAGAACTAGAAAAGATGAAACTCTTACACGAGGTGTATGATCAACAGTCCACTCAACTTCATTGAACTCTTCCTTCCGAGAAACCTCATCAGCAGTATCCATTAACTAGTACATAAATGAAAAAAAAAACGAGTTGACTCAAATTTATCATCCATAATTGCATATCAAAGAATTTACAACTAGTAAGGAATTTAAATAAGTAATATATGAATTTGATGGTCGTAAATTGTAAATGACTTAGATAAAACCTTCATTCAGTGTCCATAATGAATACAACTTTCAAACCTAAAACGAAATGTCAGATTGAAATACCAGAAATTTCCCCATCTCCATGGAAGCAGACTCCCCGAAAAGTTGTTCAACTAGTGATACAGAAAACTGAAAGGAAGTACCAGGGCCACGACTTGTTGTCAATTCTTCAGAAACTTGAAGATTTGTTTTAATGGCCCGAAAACTTGGGAGCTTGTGAAAAAATGCTGGATGACAAGTTGTCTGAAAGAAGGAATGCAAAATTATAATCAGAACAACATACCATTCATGCAGTATCCTTTAAATTATCAAAAAAAAATAGTAATAAGATAAAGCATATATATAAACCTTTTTTCTCTTGAGAAGACCCCAGGGCAAAAGTGTGACTGCTGGAGCAGCACAAATAGCACCATATAACCGTTTCTCCTCAGCTTGCTTCTTGGTAATTGCTTCTAGTGTTTTACAATCTCTTAGACGAACAGAACCAGGCATGCCTCCCTAGAGAAACATACATGAGATGAATAACCAGAAATACCCATGAAAACTAATGAAGTGTACAGAAGTAAACTTCAAAAAACTAGGTTTGAAGTTCGGAGAGCTTACAGGAAGAGCGACTAGATCATATATTTGATCTGAACATTCAGAAATGGATATATCAGCAACAAGTGTGGTTCCACCAGAAAGTTTAACTTCTAGCTCAGGCTCCACTGATGCAAGGACCACATCAGCGCCAGCTTGGCGCAGCACATTCACCATTATAACAGCTTCCATTTCTTCTGTACCAAGCCCAATCGGGATCAAAACCTACAAAAACCCAACACAAAACCCACAAGTGGAGTTTGTTCAAATGAATACATGTTAATCTTCAAACCTCTATCCTATAATTTATATAAAAGGTATAATTTTTACAGTAAAATTTGATGCAGCGTTAATCAGATGAAAAACCAATATACAAAATTGTTAAGTGAGATGGATTAACTTTTATAAACTATGTTGCGGTCCAACATGTGTATATATGTTGGTTTAGTAGGTTTCCTGGTCAGCATTGGCCTAAAATTTTGATTTCTGAAATTTTAACATCTTATCAGTAGATTAACGTCAGTAACTAAAATAGAAATGAAACAAATGTACAACGAGTTTTTGTGCAATAAACAAATGTAGAGGTTTCATGCAATAAAGAAATGTATGGTGAGTTTCATGCAATAAACCCCTTCTGTTTAATCTAAAACTAGAAACATCAAGTGTTCTAATAATCCTAGAAAGAATGGTTATCTAAAAAGCCTTAAGCAGATCAAGGATTAAGCCATAAGTTCACCAAGAATTAATATATCTATGCTACACTAATCTTGTGTAAGTGACTTTTTGTGACCCAACATTCCATCCCCTAAATTTTTATATAGGTCATATTGTCTTTTACCGTCAACTTCACCAGATAAAAGCACTGATAAATTTTCATTATTCTAACTCATACTTTTCAGATGATTAAAACTCATCATTTCTCAATAAGTTATCTTAACCTCCACAGCCACAATATCTTATTTTTTGTCATTCTAAATTGATTCTTTTTTTTCATAATTTCTGTAACCCAAGTTTTCCTTGAATCTAAATGAATCCATATCAATTTAAATCCTAAAATTAAAGCATCCCTTTCTCTGCTTCCAATTCAAAGAAATGAGAGAATCACATAAAAGTAGTTCTAATTACTTGAGAAAGCATTGAATTTCAGTAATCTAAAACAAATCATTAGTTAACTTAACACTAGGATAACATTTTACTCTGGCTTTCAAGAAATTTGATCGAAAAAGCCAACTTCTAACTAATTACCCTCAACTTTATCAGCCGAAATCAACACATACTCCTAATCATCACAATTTGTAAGAAAAACGTCCTACAATTGCGCAAATAAACGATTAAAACAAACAAACAAACAACAAATTCCCACAGTAGATTACGGAGTATAAGAACATAGAACCTTCTTAAGCGGAAACGAGTCAGAAACCACAGCATCCTCTGGTGAAATTTCAATAGTAGAAGCACCGGCGGTGGCTGTGGCGGTGGGGGTTCTTATGTGCGATGGAGAAATTAAGGTTTTGCGGGGGTTTGAGTAGAAATTGCAGGTGGTGAGTGGTTGCCACCGGTGAATAGTGGGAGAGTAGTGGTTTGGTGATGGGCGAAGAGGTGTGAGGGCCGTCGTCATCGGGAAATTTGAGGGTGGAAGAGACGATAGAGAGGCCATGAAAGACTTCACTAGGCTACTGCACTGCAATGTCAGTTTATCTTAGGGACCGGATGCAAGTACCTCGTAAAAACGTAAATAAAATGAGGTCGTGAGTTTAATTATCACTCTAACTAAAATATTGAAAGTTAAGAAATGATGTTTTTTAATAATAGGTTTTCTCTTGAGAGGGGAGGGTGCGGTTCCGGCTGGAAATCAGATAGATGTGACCGATTAAGATAACATATATCCTCTAAAGTAGGGTCGTACATTTGTCATTCAATAAAAAAGTTAGGTGTTGGTTAATAACATCTTAATGCTTTGATGTCAGAATCGTTCAGACTGTTTGTTTCGTGAGCAAATGTATGAATAGTTCAGACGTTCACCTATGAATGGTTAAGCATTATACTGATGTTGAATAGTTAGGAGGCTTAATGTTGAATGACTAAGACCTTTTATCTGAATTCGCCAGACTTTTGCCTTTGAATAGTTAAGCGATATACTAGCTCTTAGTGGTTCAGACCTCTTAATGGTTCAACACTTAATTGTTCAGATCTCTTATTGGTTTAGCACTTAATCATTCAGAATTGCCAAACAGCCTCTTAAAAATGAATTAAAAAAAGGTTCAGTATCTCCAACCGGTTTATTACGCCCAAAAAACCGTTTTTGGCTCGGCCCTGGCAGTTCTTAGCCGGTTTGTAATATCCCATGGCAAACCGGTTTAACCCCGGACTGACGGTTCTTAGTTAGTTTTCCAAACCGGTTTTTAGCAATTCAAAAAACTAGTTGTTATCTAGCCTTTGGAACCAAAAACTAGCCGTTTTTTGTGTTTTTATCCACTGGACCCTCCTACACTACCATAAATAAGTTGTCATGTTTTGATTGAATCACAACAATCAAAAACTTTATCTATACTCAAAAAACTAGAAAAACGTATCACTATTTTCTTTCCATTTGAAAAAACTCTCAAAATAACTTCATCTAGTGCTCAATCTTCAGTTGGTTGTGATGTCTCTTCTCAAAATGTGGTTGTTCGGTTTATCCCTGCTATGAGGATTTCGAATATTTGATGCAAATATAATTTGTGTGAGATGTCGATGGGTTCGAACAAGGCATGTTTCAAGTTGTGTTTCAAACTTTTCCCAAAGGATACGAATTCTACTTTGAAAAATCACATCCAAGCAAAATAATGCAAAGCGTTGAAAGGGGAACCGTCTGGTAGGCAAACTTCGATGACAAGTGAAGGAAATTTATAGGCTTACAATGTTGATGCGATTCGAGAGCAAATGATGTATTTTGTCATCCAAGAAAACTTACCATTCAAGCACTTTGAAAATAAACGTTTGACTCGGCTAATTCAACGAACTCTCCAACCGCGTTACACACATATAAGTCGTGCTAGAAGGGGTTGTTTAAAAATATGAAATAAAGCTAAAAATAAATTAATTCTTATTTTGAAAATTTACAAATTGGTGTTAACTCAACTAGTGAGGTTTGGTCGACTCTTCACGGTTCACTAGACTTGCACATTTGTGTCACTGCCAATTACATTCAACTTGAATCATGACAAATGACGAAATGTATAATTACGTTTGAATTGTTTGATTATCCTCACGACGATGAAAATATTCTTTTATCTTATTGACAAAGTTATTAAAACGTGTAAATTGTAAAACCAAATTTTATCAATATCTTTTGATAATACGTCAAATAATACGCTTGTGATAGAACATCTAAAATTAAAATATAAATTAAATTGTGACGGTGTGTTTTTTCATAGTAGATATATTATGCATATCATAAATTTAGTCGTTCAAGACGGTTTAAAAATGATTGAACTAACAAAAAATGCTTTAAAAAGAATGTTATGTGATATTTTTTACAATAACCAAATATATAGTAAGTATAACAAGTTTTGTAAAGACGCATATTCAAATGTTTAGGTCTGAAATGAGACGTACCTACTAGATGGAATTGACATGCAACATGTTTGAAAAAACTATTGAGCATAAAGATAGTTTGATAGCATTTCATAATATTTTGCTGAGTCGTGAGAAGGCTACGACTTACCATCCATAGGGTTGGGCTACTTTGAAAAATTAAGGAAAATGCTTTATGTTTTCACAACCGCAAGTACTTGTTTTTCCAGAGTTTATTATCCAACGAGTCCATTAGTACTTCGCCAAATATACTTAATGAGTTCAAAATTTAATGAGTTGTCGTTTAGTGGAATAACTTATTTGTATACGATACCTAATGAAAGAAAAACTTATTTTTTTAAAGAAATACCTCTATTATTACTTGTTGAGTGTTGAAACTTTATTTGATAAAATCTCTTGATTTGGGTTTAGATGAAAAAACCCCATTTTATAGTCAAACTTTAAAAATTAATTTTAATCAACATTTATCAAATATGTTTGATGTTATTTAGCAAATATACGATGAAACATCAAGCATTTATAAGTCAATGAGGCATGTGACATATGTGGAAAGTTCATGTGATCCAATTTTTACTTTTATAATACTTTGAAGGATGAATGTAATAAATGTTAACGTGGTAACACTTCGAGTAACGAACTCGAGAGGTATGGTGGGACTAACTTTTTTCAATTATAACTCCACAAGGTTTTAAAAAGTTTGCTTGTTGGCTTGATAGAAAGTAAGAAAGACCAATTGCTCATCCTATCCATATGGGCCCGAGATTTACTAAACGTCCAATCTTCTACGATAGATTTGAAATCTGATTTTTTTTGTTAGTGGTACGATTATATCAATACGAAAAAACTCGACTCACTCCCCAAAAAGTTGAAATGTCCATTTTCTTGAAGGATTATTTGGATGTAACAGAAAGTATACCGTAAAAATACTCACTTAAATGAGAATTGAAATATAAAGCCGAGTTATATGAGGAAGGAGTAGATGGTGAATTGACAACCAAAATAATGATAAAGTGGTATATGATGATTACTCAAGTCTGGGGGCAAAGAATAAACCCATCAAAATACACAACTAATGGATGCCTACGTTAGATTTTATTTATAAAAAAGAGAATCTTTAGTTTTTTTGTAATCTTCGTATGTTTTTTATTTTATGTATTTTAGTTGGATGTTTAAAAGTTAAAGTATTAGATAAAATTAAAATTTTGAAATTTTAGTTAATTTTTAATGTTTTAATATTTAAAACACATCAGTTTGGGTCTGAAACGGTTTAGGAACCGGTCTAAACCGATTTGTATAAGGCTGGTTTTCTTAGCCTCAAGCCGGTTTAAAACTCGAACTAGTTTGAGTCAAACCGGATTGAACCCCTCTAAAAACCGGTTCAGTTCTCAACCAAACCCATTTGGCAAAAAAGAAAAAAGAAAACTATTTGTACACCTCTAATCAAAGTTTACTAAAATCTTTTAAAAGCGGATGCCAATTTTCAATCTACAAGTCTCATGAACATTAATCAATATAGCAATATGAATAGTTCGTTTGGGACTTGCCACACTAGCTGATAACTTTGGCACTAAAATACATGAATTTTCTGCTTGCTAAGCCTATAACCTGTAGAAAGACTTAGCTGACTCTATTGATCTAGCCAATATATGCGACTTATAGGAAGGAACTTTAGCATCTATGCCTATAAGTATACTACGGGGTAACCCAACCTACATCTTGCCACGCATATCACCTGTAATACCTCCATGTGGGGAGTTTCGTGTATTTCATCGTGAAAAGCGTTGGCTAATATTGCAAGTCCTATGCGGACGACTAAGATTTACTGGATTAGTTGATGGTCATATGACATGTAGGCTGAAAATTGATGTTCATTTTTGAGAAATTTTGGTCAACTTATAACATTTTGATAATTTTCTCATAAAATAAATATATTCATAACTCGTCAATCATATATTGTCATAAACACACACTAGTAGTAAGATGGCTAGCATGTAGCCACCAAACCAATCATTAAAAAGTATAATTGATCCATAAGAAAATCCACTTATACCATGTCATGTGTTGCTTACGACAATATGCTAGCCCTTAGTCTAATGGCTAGCCTTTTGCCTTCAAAGAATATGTGATAGGGTCAAAGTATCATTGAATGCAAGAGGCTAACTGTTAGCTTAAAGACTAGCATGTAGTCACTAACTAACTCGTTGGCCTATGGTAAGTTATAAGTGGGTATTTTTCTATGCTCATTGTACTTCACATGATCGACTTAGTCCATTTTACTATTTGTCATTGTAAAATTTGTTAAGTTTTATGAAATTATCATTATTTCCATCCCAACCTTCCTCCTCTCAACATTATCTATCCTTCCCTTGGCCTCCCTTCTACCCTATAATTAGGCCAGTTAACACTCATTTCTTACTCTTGTGGGATCTCATCCAATTGGCACCATGTTCACATGTGATGGTTTCTTATTTTAGCTTATCATTTCTCCCTTCTAATATAACATGAACGATTACTCTTGATCTTTGCACATCTCCCTTCTCCCCCACATACTTCCTTAGTCCATTTGTCTCGTGATCTCATATTTTTGTAACGCATGTCACCCCAACCACCTGTTACAACTTAATAACTAGAAATAAAACCGCTAACACTTTCCACCACCTACTCTAAACATGTGTTGAGAATGGGGGATCCTCATGACGAATGTTGTAGTCTGAAACCTGGTCTTCTAGTGGACCATCTAATTCGTCAAATCAGGCGTAATAGGTGTAACAGGTTGATAAATCCAACATTTCAAAGCTTCAAAGCTTGGGATAAAACATTTGGATAACTAGAAATATTTGGAGTTCAGGACAAGATAAACGAAGTTTATGTGTCAAATCATATCTATAATGGTTAGTTATAAAATACGAATTATAACCACAAATGTTGATATTCCTAGTTTATTTAAGTAACTCTTTACATAATAATTTTAAAAGACAAATGAAACAAGCGCCCATGGCCTAATGGATAAGGCGTCTGACTTCTAATCAGGCGATTGTGGGTTCGAGTCCCACTGGGCGTGTTTTTCTTTTTAACTTTTTATTCAACTCTACTGAATCTACTTTCTGGATTTTAGTTTTGATTGATGGTATTGAAGTTATTCCTGGTAGGGTGCTGGCTGGTCAACCCGAAAATTTAGTCAAGCACAATACACGATGCCCGTTTAACTGATTTTTATATTTTAAAATTTTACATGTTAGTCAATCCTCTAAATTTGCAAATTTACAACTAAAAACGCAAATATATATAAAATGAAGGTCCAAGCTATGTTTTCTTTTGACCGTAAAATATATATATAAAAATGCAAATATAGTTATGTTTAAACAGTAAAATTTGATAAGTTTTCTTTTGACCGTAAAATTTGATAATTTTTCGTTTAACCGTAAAATTTGATAAGTTTTCTTTTAACCGTAAAATTTGATAAGTTTTCTTTTAACCGTAAAACTTTAACATAAAATGAAGGTCCAAGCTAACATAAAATGGTTGACGTTGACATGGTGGCGGCGCAGCTTGTTGCCCGTCTACCTTCTATTTTGATGTAATTGACAAATATATGTATGGTTATCAAGATATATAAGTACCTAATTGTCACAAAAAAAAAAAAAAGATGAAATAATTTAGCAACATGGGTCAACAAGAAATTGGCGTGAATATTTTCAGACTAAACCCAAAACCACGAACTTCATACCGAACTTCATATGCTGCGTGTTCCTGTCTATTCAGATCAGTACAACCCCCTTTTTTTGTTATTCGTCAAGAACTACATAGTGAATAATCCCTTTTACCTTCATATGTAGCTTTTGTGATGCATCATTTTGTTGCAGATTTGTATTAAAAGGAAATGAAATGTTGTTTGCTAATACTTTTTTTTCTATACCAGAAGACGTACATTTTTCATTGAAATACTTTACAATATAATGTGTCAAAGGCCTAAACCAGCACCTGCAGATATTTGCATTATGGTTTAAAGCTCACACTACAAGAAAAATGATTTTTAGCAAGGAAGTTTTATAGCAAGGACAT
>BJCN01192676.1:0-14454 GCA_018326445.1 Flaveria brownii
ACACCTGTAGACGTTTAGGGTTTACATGCATGACGGTCTTACATACCCCATTTACAGGTTATACCCCAAGCAAAAGACACTTATCCAAAGAAGAAATATTTATATAGATATATGTATGCTACATTGGCATATCTTTTTATTCAATTTGGCACTTTTGGCCCCTTTTATTGCCACTTTGGCTCTTTTGATTAGCACTTTGGCTTTTTTTAATTACCTAGGTGGCCATCATTAGGCTCTTTTATGCTCAACATATGCACACATTTTGACATCGCAATTTGTTATAAAATATACTTATTTAATAGAGCACATAACTTAAGATTATGGTCATAGGCGTGTGTCAGTCATAAAAGAAACTATTAGCCTAGTCGATCCACTTAGTTGAAGTACACAGTATTTTCCACTAGTTCTTGTGCAACGTAACTAATCTGTAAGGAAATGCACACAACCAATCAGTTAAGTAGGTACACACTGAATATAAACATGACAGTTACCGAATTCACCATACATCATAGCACCACGAATTGAACATTGTATCACCTTAACATCTAATGAACTATCATATCCTTATGTAGTGCAACAGACTCTCCCCCCCTTTATTTTAGGTTTTCATAAAAAACAACAAAAATACTACGTTACTCCGGATTGATCATCCCTAACAGTTGTAGTAGGAGTTAAAACTGGATTTTATCAAATGCTTTGGTGAATAAGTCAGCAACATTATCTTTAGAGTCAATGCGGACTATGTCTATAAATTTCTTTTTAGCACAGTCCTTAATAAAATGATGACGTACATCAGTGTGTTTGGTTCTATTATGTTGAATAGGATTACAAATAATACACATATTAACATTGTTATCAATATGCAAGGGAGCATTATGAAAAACCAAACCGTAATCGCGCATTTGCTGTTGAATTCACAGAATTTGGGAACAACATCTGGAAGCTGCAACATACTCCTCCTCAGCAGTAGAAATAGCAACAGTCATTTGATTTTTGCACTGCCAAGCAATGAGTCTATTCCCCAGCAACTGGCAACCTCTGGTAGTGGATTTCCTGTTAAGATTACAACCACCACAATCAGAGTTAGAATAAGCAGTAAATGAAATATCATCATGATAAGGATACCAAAGACCTAGTTTTGGTTTCCCTTTGAGATAACAGAATAATCGTTTGACTGCCTTCAAATAAGAAGTCTTTGGTGTAGCCTGATATCTGGAGCATAAGCAGACGACAAACATAATATCCGGTCAAGATACAGTAAGATACATAAGCGACCCGATCATTGCCCGATATTGATGAGGATCAACATCCACATCCTTTTTAGTAGTTTCCATCTTCTACTTGACCTTTATGGGTATGGAGACTGCAATAGCGTCTGACATGTTGAACCATGTCAGAATGTCATGCACATACTTGGTCCGATGTATGAAGATACCTTCCTTGGATTGACAAACTTGTAGACCCAGAAAGAATGTAAGCTCCCCCATAGAGCTCATCTCATACTTTGACTTCATAACCCCCTCAAATTCCTTGCATAAAATCTCATTAGTTGATCCGAAGATGATATCATCCACATAAATTTGTACAAGTAGCAGATCTGATCCGGATTGGTTGATAAAGAGAGTACTATCAACATTGCCATGACGAAAAGCATTTTCCAATAGATGAGTGGACAAGGTTTCGTACCATGCCCGAGGTGCATGATGAAGACCATATAAAGCCTTATCTAGTTTGTAGACTCGATGATGATAATCTGGATCTTCGAACCCTGGACACGTAGACTTCCTCTTTCACCTTCCCATACAAAAAGGCACTCTTGACATCCAGCTGATACACCTTGAACCTTTAAAAGCAGCATAGGCCAAAAATATCCGAATGGACTCAAGTCTTGCCACTGGAGAAAATACTCCGTTGTAGTCAATGTCTTCTTGTGGATTGAAACCCTGAATGATAAGCATAGCTTTGTTTCTGACAACAACACCTGTATCATCCCTTTTGTTCATGAACACCCAATTAGTACCAATTGGATAAACCCCATGAGGTAAGTCCACCGAATTCCAGACCTTCAGTTTGTCAAATTGTAATAACTCTTCCTGCGTTGCCTCGACCCAACTATTATCTTTTAAAGCCATAGTTACATTCTTAGGTTCCTCCTGAGAAATGAAAGCGGAGTAGAAGCATTTATTTTGAATTCCATGTCATGTCTTAACCCAGAGGAGACAACCACAATTATATTCTCAAGAGGGTGATCTCCATGATTCCTTAGAGTCGGCTGCTGTGAGACCTGGTCAAAAGAGTTTAGGTTGGATGGAACCACTGCTGCACTTGATATACTTGCCACTATTGATGATGGAGTTAGATCTACTGGAGGTGAGGGAGATGATGCTGAGATAGGTTCTTTACTAAAAATACCCGGAGGAGGATCAGCATTAGGAGAAGCTTCCTCAGCAAGTAACTTCTTGTTATGTCCCTTTATGGTGAGAACTCTATTGAGGACATAACAGGCTGTGGACACTGCTTCCGCCCAGAACGTGATAGGTAGATTTGAGTCTGCTAGCTTTGTCTTTGCAGTCTCTATTAGTGTCCGATTTTTGCGTTTAGCCACCCCATTCTGTTGTGGTGTACGTGGGGCACTAAACTGTTAGCGTACCCCCTTCTCTAGACCGAAAAGTTCAAGAATATGGTTCTTGAAATCTGTTCCATTATCACTCCGAATTGTCTTGATCTTTAGTTGACATATGTTCTCCAGTTGTAAAAACAAGTACTTCAGACTCTCAGTCATTTCATCCTTTGAACCTATAAAATACACCCAAGAGAAATGTGAGAAATCATCAGTTACTACTAAACAATATGATTTACCACCAATACTCCTCATACTAATGGCTCTCAACAAATCCATGTGTAACAGTTCAAGAGGGTTATTAATGGTATTTATCAATTTAGGAGGGTGAGATTTCTTACTCTGTTTCCCCTTTTTACAAGAAATACAGTTAGTTTGCAAAGAGAAAGACTATCTGGGTACACCATGCACTAAGTCATTAGATACAAGATGATTTATATTCCTTAAACGAATGTGTCCCCTTTTCCTATGCCATAATATGGAGTCTTCTTCAAATGCTTTAGAGAACAATGCAGTAGCTACCGCGGTTGTTGTTGTAGCTATCATCATATCAATTCTATAAGTGTTGTTGCTTCAGGTGCCTTAACCAATATCAAATCTTCAGGAATCTCAAAGCTAGGCTTCAAAATCAAACAATCAGATTTTGTGAATACAGTAAGATAACCTTTATCACAAATCTATAAAACACTAAGTAAGTTATGTTACGATTCCTTAACAAACCGAACTTTGTCGAATGTAACCTAACCATTCGACACTGTACGTTCACTTGTGATCAGTCCACCTTTATCTCCAACAAATTCATGTAACCGCCAGAAAACAATCTGAAATCTCTGAGAATATCCCGATTTCCAATCATGTGCCTGGAACACCCACTGTCAACATACCAGAAGTTGTTGACAAGTCTCCTTGGTTGTTCTTGAACGATAAGGTTAAACTAGATAGAGAAGGGAACCCAAGCCATTATGGTCTTGGGTTGGCCAATAGAGTCAAAATAGGTAACTTCCTCTAGTTCACAATCCCGTCTATCATTGATGTATTTGATGTTGTCACAGGAGTAACCTTTGGTTTGGAAACCCAAGTAGGCATCCAACTACCTTTCTTTGACTCACTAGACATGTGTTGTCTAACCTTTGCCTAATGGTGCTACCTTGGGATGGATTGGGCACACTATTCTTATTGTTTGAATCTTGTGACAAACATTCCCTTCTAATTTTCTTTTCAAATGATCCCTATTTTTCTTACCTAACCGTTTATTAACAGGTTTGGAAGATCTAGTTTCATTTTTTTGAGAAGTAGAAGGTGTTCTGAAATTTAAAATATCTTTTAACAGTTCAGAACAATTCGTTTTTATATGCCTTATCGATCCATAATAGTAGCATTCCCGTTTATCAACGAATTTCCTTATGACATGCTCACTATGCATCTACTTAGGTCTAAAAGAGACCTTTTGGGACTCTCGCCCTCCTGAAGCAATAGGTTCGGAGGAGTAGTTACCATGTAAAACAAAACCATTTTGACTCCTTTAATCTACATCTGACTGAACATGTGAAGGGTTAGAGTCATTTTGATTAAGAAAACCACCACCTACTAACTTAGTTTGTTTAACAAATTTAGATTTGTTAAATTTAGATTTTTGAACACTTGGCTTTGCTACTATTTTATCTTCTAGTTTAACTTACTTGGTAAACACTTTATCAATTAGGCCAGCATCTACTGCACCTAAAGGTAATTCATCATTACAGTATATATTTTCTGAACTTTTGATTTTGTAAAATATTTTAGTGTCACATTTATTCATAGGTTAAGATGAAGAGGTTGACTCAACATTATTCTAATGCAAAGCATTATCAGCATTCAACACAGGCTCATTAGCACAAGCACCACTGTCAGAAGAAACATTTAAAATAGGTTCAACAATAATAGAAGAATCAACAGCATCACAGTCAGATTTGTCATAAGTTTTAAAAGCACCAAACTTAAAATTAATATAACATTATAATCAAATAAACTGCCACTTTTCTGAGCCTCATCACCAGCACTACTATCCACAGATGAACTTTCTGTCGCTGCACTATTACCATCGTTCACACCATTAGTCAAAGGAATTAACATTAGGTCCATATCTTTTGGGGTTTTAGACATAAATTTGGTTGTATCATCCTCATTTAGTGAACAAGAATAGTCACCATTTGATGGATGAGGTACCGAATGATAACCTAACCCAGCCCCCTTTAAATTACTTATTTAAGAATCATAAATTGTTCGAATAACCTTAGACGCTTTAGAAAATTTTTCCAATTCGTCTTTCATTTTCTTAATATTTTCTACAGATTTATCCAAGTAATTATTTGTTTTATTATATCATTCTATAATTTCCATGTTTTGAGTTAGAAGAACGCCATTTTCATCTCTAACTTTGATAAAATCTTTCTGTTTTACTTCTAACTTTTCTTTCAGCAACTTTTCATTTTCTCTAAATTTTTGTTAGCCTGTTCTAGGTTATCAATGTCAAATAACAGATTTTGGTTGTGGACCTGATGTCTAAAGACCTTTTCGAGGTTTTTAATGCATGAAGAACAAATAGAAGTAAACGGAGCAGAATCAACCTTAGGTTTGTCTTCTCCGGTGATCTATGCCATAAGTGCTTGGTTGATGACTTGATCAACATGCTTAGTCCAGTCATGTTCTTCATCATCCTGAGTGAGGAGTGTCTTTGGTGTTACTGATGTAGTTATCTTTGGCTGACCAGCAGAATGAGAAGTTCCTGAGAAACTTGGTTGTGTTAGTCTAGTAACAGGTTCTTTGGATCTTTCACAATCTCTTGAAAAGTAACCAAGGTTTTGGCAGTTATAATGCTTCACTTTGGACATATCAAACCAAAAAGGTTTATTGGATCCCAAAATCAGCCTTCCAAACTTTTTTATAAATCTTTTAGCCTATAGTGTTACCATAGTCATTTGCCATTACTAGTCAATTTCCTCTAAATCCTCTTCACTGATCTATTGCAAGTTATCTTTAAGTAACTCAAGATTTATCATCTGAGCCGTTGCAAACAACTAATAAGATGACAGAAAAGCAGAAAATAAGGCCACATGATCTTCTGCTACCCTGCTTTGAGTCAGGTTAGCTGAGAGGCCCGTGGATGCACCTGTGACTGATGACTCGGTCATCTTAGACCCTTGAGCATTCTTGTCATGATCACCAGAGTCTCCTGAGAACAAGGGAATACTATAAGGCGAGGTTGTAGATGAGACTTAGCAAAGTACAATCCTGGATCTTGACCCTTAGCAGCTTGACTTGTTTGTTTCCTCTTCATAGCAGCATAGGCTTTCCTTTCTCTATCATACTCCTTCTCTTCATCACTAGAAATGTTTAATAGCTTTTTAACTCGAGCTAAGCCATCAGCAACAGTAGTCATGGGTTTAGTTTATCCATAAGTGATTGGACATATTAGAGATGGATCATTATAGAGGATAAATGCTTCGAAACGAGACCTCCAACTACTAAAGTCTAAGCCTTTGATGAGTTTTGGTGGTTTTTAAGGAGTTCCAATCTCATTGTCGTAATTGAACATCTGAGTGACCTGAGCCAAGCTTGAGTTTGAATTCTGAGATATTTTCTACATAAGAAAACACGAAAAACAGAAAGCCATTAGCTAGAATATGACAAGTGTCGTGTGAGGTATCGCACAGGTGTCGGATGAGGTATCTTTCGAAAGTTTTCGGATAAGGTGTCTTAGGAAAGGTGTCGGATAAGGTTTCTTAGGAAAGGTGTCGGATAAGGTGTATTAGGAAAGGTGTCAGATAAGGTGTCTTTGGAAAGGTGTCTTTAGCAATGTATCTTTAGCTAAGTGTTGGATAAGGTGTCTTTAGACAAGGTATCCGATCAGGTGTCTTTAGACAAGGTGTCAGATCAGGTGTCTTTAGACAAGGTGTCGGCTAAGTTGTCTTAGGCATGTGTCTAATGAGGTGTCGTATGAGATGAAACTTTCTAAGAGGTGTCACACCCGTAAGGTGTCGCCAACCAGGTTTCGCAGGATTAGGTTTAGTTGCGATCAATGACGACAGGAATGAGCAGTTTGACGTCCGAAATCTTCAGTAAATACCCAGAAACAATCCCCAATGGCGAACAATGATAGAATGCAGAAGCTTATGCGAAAACACACGTTATATTATCGAGAAACGTCTGAATACCAAGTACCCTATATCATGAAGGCCCTGATATCACTTGTTAGGCCCTAGTTACATTGGATCAGTATTTAGACGAATGCAACTGGTTCTGAACGTGTGGAATACGTCATAGAACCAGTATTAGAATCACAAACGCGTTAAGAATAATCTTTGATATCGAACACACCCAAGAATACTATCAAATGTAATTTTATTAACTGGAAAACGCTTGTTACAATATTCTGGACGATCACCCCTAATGGTTGAACCCAAATGACTATTTATAGTTTCTAAACAACACAAAAATATCCTAGGTTTGGCTCCTAGGTGTCGCAGACAGGTGTCGCCCGACACTTGTCGGGTATGCGAAATCTAGGTGTTGCAACCTTCACATTACTTATCAACTTGTTTAGAACCTATACATCAAAAGCTAGAGACAACAAATAACGACTAGCTATCATCAAGGTCTTGTCAATGTTGTGCACCAACATCACCCTTATCAGCTTGTAACACCATACCCTTTATATCCTTCATTTCTTGAGACGACATTAATACATTTGGAACGTACAAGATAATCTAGCCATCATGCCGCCAATATGTTATGGCAATCGGGTAGTGTTCATGTGGATAATAGTTGTAGGATGTGGGGTAACTTAAGGATCAAGAGGGCGATCGGGTGCGTGGTTTAGACCGATTAAGGCGTGGAATTGGAGGTTCACCTGGAGATATTATCTCTGAGGTCGTCAGGGTTGATTAGAGAATTGGATATTCTTAGGAATTGTATTAGGAATGTAATGTAATGGATAACTATATTAGGACATGATGCATTTGATCAAATAATAGGATGTATGATGGGATGTGTAATGCATGCAACCCCCTGTGGTAATGTACGTGATAACTATTTTTATGACTGATGCTTGTGCTTTGACTGACTGCCTTATAGGATGGACATTATAAGTTAGGGTTGGGGTTGTGAATTTGATAGCCATATCTACATGACTTGGACATGGGTGACGACCCTGCTATTTGATATCATCCATTTTATTTAGTTTAGAATGTCTAAGGATAAGGGTTGCAAGGCTGTTGAAGTAACTAATGACGATCCATGCAAGAGAATTGGGGAAAAGTCACACTAATCTTAGCAAGGGTCCTGATCCTTCTTTGGAAGTTTAGAATGGTCCACACCATACTTCTAAAAGCAACAAAAATCCAAACTAGTGGCTGAGTTGCAATGAATGATTACTGTTAGGATAGCCACAACCATGCCTGCCATTATTGCTGTAGTTATGAAGGCAATGCAAGGAAAGATAAACCTTCTTACAAAAAATATAAGCGTAACTCGAGAGCTAAGGTATCATCAGAATCATCTAGGTCTTCTAACGACTATGAGAAGGAAGACAACAGTTCTACTTCTGCTGATTCTTAGGAGGTAGACAAGCCTAAGAAGGACCAATTAAAGGAATTAGATTCTAAGGGATGTATATACCAGAACTACATCATCTTTAATCCTAAGGTGTTCCAAGGGAATAGAACTACTACTAATGCTTAGAGATGGATTGAGGAGATTGAAACCATATTGGATGTTCGTGGTTGTAAAAAGGAAGATAGGATTAAGTTTGCTGCTCAATCCTTCAAGAACAAAGCTCTAACCTGGTTGAAGAATGTATTATCCACTAGGGGAAGACCTAAGGTGTGTGGTTTTAGATGAGCAAGATCTTAAAAGCTCTTCCTAGAGAAATATATGCCTTAACAAGAGGTGGAACAAGAAGAAAACGAGTAACTTTATTTGTAAATACAGGGTACTAATTACCAAAGGTATACATTTTGATTTTTAGAATTGGTGGAAGATTTATTTGGGGCATTATTCTTGAGATTTATGCTGACGTCAAGATTAGCAGACTCGTGACCAGACAATATATAATGCAATTGTAGGTAGAATTAACTAAGGAGTTGAACAAACTTAGGGGAAGTAGGATAGTTATGGTATGAGAAGAAGTTTTGGAAGATTGATACCAAGGATCGGGGAACTACCCCTAGGTGAAACATGTGTAGTCAAAATCAATATTGCCAGTGTTACATGGATGCATGTGTTAGGTGTGGAAAGAAAGGGCATGCTATGTGATTACCCATACCTTCAAGCTTGTTATGAATGCGGATAGGATGATCACATCAAGGCGTACGACCTAAAGCTTGAAAAAGAGCATGGGCCACCTAAGATGACAAGGGAAAAGGCTGACTACTCCTACAAGCAATGTCCGTGTGTTTGTTATAGGGGCAGAGGAGGCCATAAATACCGATGACGTGGTCACATGTTATGTTCCCTATAAACCACAAATATGCAAGCATATTTCTATTACTAATAATATTCTCGTGGCTAACAAAGTCATGGTTTGTTTAGGATGCATAAATTCTAAGTTTGGCATGCCTTAGATTATTTAAATGGGTAATAAGCAAGAAATAAGATCCAACTTTATGTAAAGAATTGTTGCTTAAGATAAAACAACCTGGAACTTCCCTTAGAATTATTACTTATGAATTTGGGAGGTTTTGATATAGTCCTAGAAATGCACTAATTGGCTAAGCAAAAAGCCCATATAAATTGCAAGTGAAAGTCGCTAGAGTTTGAGCTACTTAATGGCTAGAAGACGAAGATCATGGGAGATTTGTAGCGCAAATCAACAAAAGATGTTATCTATGATGAACGCGGAAAAGTAATTATGACAAGGATGCGAAGTCTACTGGTTATGTGATAACGGCAAAAAGAGAAAGAAATATTGAGGACATATCAGTGAGTACCTAACGTGATTCCGAAAGACCTATTGTATAGAAAAATTGAATTCCACATCGAATTGGTACCGGGTGTTACACTAATAGTGATAGCATCGTATCGGTTAGCGCCCTTGGAAATGAAGGAGTTGATGTCACCAAATTTATGAAGTAGTGGAAAAGGGATTTATAAGACCGAGCACGTCGCCTTGGGGAGCTCTAGTCTTATTCGTGAAAAATAAGGATGGTTTGATGTGGATGTGCATCGATTACCGATACCTGAACAAGGTGACAGTCTAGAACTGATATCTTTTGCCGCGCATCGACGATTTATTCAATCAATTTCAAGGATTAAGTTACTTTTCGAAGATCAATTTGTGAACTGGCTATCAATAAGGGAAAGTGCGTGAAGAGAATGTGCCAAAGAGTACCTTGCGTACAAGGTAGGGTTATTATGAATTCATGGTGATGCACGTTGGAGTGACCAATGCACCTGCGGTCTTCAAGGACTTGATGAATCGAGTGTGCAGATCGTACTTGAGAAAAGTGTGTGATTGTGTTTATTGATAGCATCTTGGTGTATTCACGAACTGAGGACGAACATGAAGAACACAGATGGATGTTTTTCAAGCTATTAAGAAAGGAACAAATATATGCGGTTTTGTAAGTGTAAACTTTGGTTAAGATAGGTTTAGTCCTTTGGGCATTTCATCAATGAAAAAAAAATTTAAGTGGACCCAACCCAAGTGGAGGCAGTAATATGATGGGAAGCTCCGAAATCGCGGGTTGAGATTTGTAGGTTTCTTGTGTTGGCCGAATATATAGGAGATTTATCCAAAATTTCCCGAAAATCTCAATGCTGAGTACTACTCTCACCCGAGAAAGTGCAAAGTTTAGCTGGGGGCCAAGCAGGAGGAAACATTCGAAGTACCTAAGCAAAACCTAAATAATATGCCTACTCTCGCTCTACCGAAAGGAATTGTGATTTTATGATTTATTGTTATGTTTCTATAGGTGTATTAGGATGCGTGTGGATGCAAAGGAATCATATAATTACATAGACATTAAGGCAACTGAATAAGCACAAGGGAAACTATCCTACACATGACCTGGATTTGAGTGTGGTTGGGTTTGCTTTAGAGATCCACCCACATTACTTGTATGGAATGAAATTTGTCTTATATTAAGATAATAAGAGCCTGAAACATATATTCATGTAAAAGGTGCCTAATACGTGACAAAGGCTATGGATGGAAGTATTGGCTTATTATGATTTTGAACTTCAGTATCATCTGGATATGGCAAAAGTGGTTGCTGATGCATCATGTTGGAAGGAATAGTCGAAGCAAATTCGTGTATGTGCTATGAGCATAGATATCTGAATGAGCTTGACGAATGAATTGAGGAAAGACCAATCAGAGGCCCTATTAGAGGCAAACATGGGAAAGGAAGAGATAATTGGAATGTTGAAACAACTGACTGCAGGTTGAACACTAGAAACCTTCAGGGATGCTATAGTCTTTGGATATCTCCATGTGAAAATAGGAAAAGATCATGATGGATCTCGTGGTCAAGTTTCCAAGGAACGTAAGGGAAAATATGGGATATGGGTTATCATGGATAGGTTAACAAATTCACGCACTTCATACCTATTAAGGAAACAAAGATATGGAAAGACTGGCCTAATTCCCCAACTGCAAATTCCAACGGTTTTTGTTGCTTATCGGAGTAACTCCTTGGACGATCCTGAGTGGATTTCAGTCTTTTCCTTATATTCTTCAAGTTATTGGTAGTGGAAAGTGTTAATAAGTGTTCACCTGGAAACACCTCATCTTTCTCTTTTGATTGCTCATCAACACCAACATTTAGGATTCTTGATAAAGGGCCGACCACCACATTCTCGCATCCCTTCTTTTCTAGGATCTCAAAATCAAACTCTTGTAATAATAGGATCCACAAAATCAATCTGTCTTTAACATTCTTCTTTTCCATTAAGTACTAACTGCACTATGGTCAGACTTCACAATCACCTTGCTTCCCTAAATATATGATCTAAATTTATAAAGAGCATACACAACAACAAGCAATTCCTTTTCTATAGTTATTTAATTTAACTGAGCATCAAATAAGGTTTGCCTGCATAGTAAATTGTCATTGGTTTCTTGTCCACCATTTGCCCTAACACTTGCCCAATAGCATAATCATTTGCATTAACATTATTTCAAAAGGTTTTGACTAACTTGGTTCCAGTAGTATTGGAGCCTCTATAATTTTTGTTTTAAGACATTTAATGAATTCAAACAATTTATATAAAAACTTTTTTGTACATGTTCACTTGTATCACATACACAAGTGGTCTCTGAACCGTGCAAATGCTATGGAAATTACAAAGATGTTTTATTATGACACTAAAAGCAATTATAAACCTTTGATATGGCTTGCCCAAGAAGATCGAGTGCCTTTAACATTCGTAGGGGGGGGGTAAAGTAGAAATAACTTTAATTCTTGCATGATCTACCTTATTCCCCCTTTTGACATAAAATGACCCAGCAATGTGCCTTCTTACATTATAAAATGACTTCCTCTTAACTCAAGACCATATTAGTTTCCACACAATGATATAGCACTTTAGTAACTTATTTAGACAAGTTTCAAATAAAGAACCAAAAATTGAAAAATCAATCATGAGTATTTGTAAAGACTACCCAACCATATCTTAAAAGATACTCATGATACGCTTTAAAAGGTGACTGTGGCATTACAAAGTCCAAAAGGAATTTGCTTAAATGCGAAGGTGTCATAAGGACATGTAAAGGTTGTCTTTTGTTGGTCATCGGGATGAACTGCAATCTGATTATACCTCGAATACCCATCTAGGAAAAAATAAAACTTCTAACATGCTAACTTGTGAATGATGTAATCGATAAAACATAGTGGAAAATGTTCTTTAGAAGTAACTGCATTAAACTTCCTATTATCTATACACACATGCTATCTTATTAACAGTTGAGTGGCAGTCTGTTCACCATTCTCACCTTTTAAAATATAAATCCCATCTTTTTTGTATTGTTTGTGTAGGGCTCACTCATACGCTATCAGTGATTAGATAGACAATACACGCATCTAGCCAATTGAGGTCATCCTTCTTGAGAACCTCTTGGATGTTGGGATTCAACCTTGTTGGTGTATCTTTTGCGCGTTTTACATCTGCATCAATATTAATTTATGCATTACCATTAATGGACTAATACCTTTTAGTCTGCAATGATCCATCTAATAACTATCTTGTGCTCTTATAACACCTTGACTAATGATTATTCTTGTTCCACATCCAAATTTGATTGTAAGGCCCCGTTCCCAGGTACCTCACAGTTGGTCATTCATTGCACATAAACATCTTAATATATATTTCATTAAAAAACAACGGAATTACGTTAGCAAAAGCCATTCTCTATTATTAAAAGATACTGTTGTTAAGCAATACAATAGTGTTCAAGTTACAAAAGATTTTAACTTCATTACAAAACAACAATATCATAACATAGGAATGGATGTCGGTCTTTCTCCGCCGAGTAGCTTCACCCTCGTGACATTCTCAGCAACTATTACCTGCCAACTGAAAATGTATAAAAGTCAGCGTTGCTGAGTGAGTTCTAGTTTTAAAAGTATTAAAATACCTTATGTAATGTATATATATATATAAATACTCTTTTGTAAAAATACATCTCTTACTCTTGTACGTGAGCACGCATTAACTATACAACAAGGTAATGCTTTCTTTCTTTATGTATGCCTTTGTTCATTTCGTACTCTTTTTAACTTTATCTTTCACTGTCTATGTGGACCAATGAGAAATAACCTAAACTATATGCGCGGGGAAACTGGTGCTGGGCCTCTGGTCTCTGAATGGGCTATGATCACTGTACACAAGGCTGACCTAGTCACCTAGGGTATGCTGCAAAGGTCCGCCAATCTCAATTGACTGGCCCTGTGTGAATCCTTTGTGGTAGCTAACCCGCATCACAGTTGAGCTAACGACAACATGGTCGTGCACCTCCTATATGCTTGTAAGACTTTTTAACATTTTAATTAAGCTCCACTTCACTTTATGATTACTCTTTCACTTTGTTAAGGATAATACTTCCTTTTATGATGGTAAGCACACCACATAGATCACACAATGATAGTTACCATGAACATAGGAACCACTTATAATAATGCAATTATAATAGCAATTAGAAACCCTAAGTCAAACTTGGGTCAAACTCTAATGATTCTGTTTTACTCAAAATTTCAGAAAATATTCTAAGTGTCCTAGGCGCATGAGCACTATGCAGTCGCATGAGGCCTGTTTAGGCTCATGGGCACTATTTGGGCGTTTTAACACTTAGGCGTTTAGGTCATCTCAGACGCATGGGCACTATTTGTACGTTTGGTCCATACTTAGGCGTCTGAGTCTAAATCTTAGATGTATGGGCTACTGTTCAGGCGCATGGGCTTACACTTAGAATTTCTAAGGCATATTCTAGACGGTTGGGGAACTGTTTGGGCGGTTGGGCCCTATTTAGGCGTATGGGCTGACTTAGAACTTTCTAAGGCACATTTTAGGCGATTGGGGTACTGTTTAGGCGGTTGGGCAACCTGTTTAGCATATTCTTAACATATTATCAGTCCCAATCATTCTTCTTACATGTTCTAAGATTAATAATATCATTCTAAGTATAACTAACACATAACAACCATAAGAACATCATCATGCATACATAGACACATACGGGTATTCAAATAAACATTGTAAAAATGGTTTTTGTGAATCCAAGGATCTCGAATCAGGAATTATCAGTATTAAAATAAATCAAATTAATGATCGCGGAATTATCACTAATTGACGTTTAATTG